>MJUU01050667.1:12349-40233 GCA_002080025.1 Modiolus philippinarum | reverse complement strand
ACGTCACTTCCGGTGACGTCACTTCCGGCACCACCTCGCACCACCTCCTCAAATACGACTTTGTTCGTACCCATATACTACTAACGTCACTTAATCTTGTCAGTCTATATTGTGTATTCGGTTCCAGAACTTTACGTGTCAAATGACTTCATTTCAATAGTTTATTGTCTCCATTCTTAGTTCAATCAACTAAAACATTAAATCCTTTCATCCTTTGATTTTTTTTTCAAATTTTGCTGGTTTATTATTTGTACTAAATAAATACACATTTTGATGAAAACTAATTAAAAATGCATTGATTTATTATCTGTTTATTGAACTTCTAGAATATGAAAATATAGGGATATGTCACGAAACCAAAATACAAAAAAATGTTGGCAGGAATTTGCATAAAAATTAATATAATTAAAATCCCCTTAAATAAATTTGTTGTCGCTACTTGCATATTGCAATTAACCTTCTATAGAACACCTGCTGTGTAAATGCTGTGTAAAAGTCTTTTTCACACCAGTGTAAAATGCACCCCGGGTTATCATACAGAGTGAACAGATGAAATTTCTCCCACAATTCATAGCGATAAGACATCCGAATGACGCGTTTTGGTAGTACATGCATTCAGGCGTTATAACGACTGGATTATTCTGGTTAATTTTCTGACTGCTCTGGTTTCATCAAAGCACAATATTTTTTGCCAATGAACCTCCTTAATTCTTTCCGATAATTCTGCTTTATTAATCTTTATAACATTCTGCAAAATTTTCATTAAATGCAATATTTTTGCAATCGATTCATCCAAAAATGCTATTTTAAAAAAATTCCGAAGAGTACGCCTGTGAGATTTTTTACTCACTCATACAAAAAAAGATGATCAATCTGTGATTTTTAACTTCAATAGTTCTTTTTCATTTTTTTAACAAAAATTAACATTCGTCTGAAATCTTATTTATTTTCAAATCGAGTAGCGAACCTTTGCAAGTACGGTCGGAAAATTTGACACTCAATTTATCTTTTTTTTCTATTACCTCCCTTACACAACTCTTATGTGCCAATTTTATTTTGTGAACTATCAACATGTACACCCCTGTTTTTCAACTTCAAAATTGACGATATATATTGAGAAAGGTATGTTTAATTTATCTTAAAAAGTTCTCTAGGTTTTAAATGAGAAAATTTACAAAAATTGAAGCATGTCATAGATGGAACAGTACAGACTTGAATGAGTTTGAGTGCCTGCCAAATTTTTCTGCAACTTAAATCAGGCACATGAAAGACAATTTTGCCCTATTCAGCCTCAAAATTGGCAATGTTTAACACATAAAAAATATCAAAATGTATTTTCTATGTCATCAGTTGTTGAATGTACCTAACTGCCATATGGGTTAATTTTTTTTGGGGGGGGGGTGCATTTTCCCAAAATCTCGCCATCTTTCCCATTTTTATGTGCAACTGGGGTACAATCCTGCTT
Organism: Modiolus philippinarum; assembly: GCA_002080025.1. Lineage (NCBI taxonomy): Eukaryota > Metazoa > Mollusca > Bivalvia > Mytilida > Modiolidae > Modiolus > Modiolus philippinarum. Next base: position 38,768 of record MJUU01050667.1, on the reverse strand, counting down.
TCTCAATCACTTATACCAGAAGACCATTATTAGTAGAAGTCAGCAACTCGTAATACATCAGTAGACGGCGTTGTCCCCTGACTACCGTTGGATTCAAACGAATTTCGTGCGAGAAGACTAAAAATAGTAGCTAAAAATTCATGGCCAGAAAATAAATGTTGCATGATGGGTACAGTTAATATATGCAAAATCCACAGGGACAATTAATATTCACTACGTGTCAGGCTCTACCCCGTCAGTTTTCAGATAAATGTGATAATTGCTAACCGATTAATGACAGATGTCTATATATAAAACTACAAAATAGGTACATATACACATATAACATAAACCGGTAGATCAGAAATTAAATTAATAGAAAATATGATAAAAAACTGTCCAATATAGCAAGTTTTTGTAATATACATGAAGATTGCATTGTTTTTTTTCATTTTGATAACTTTTTTGCTTATCAATATTAGGCCTCACTATACCGACATTAAAACTATTGCTGGTATGCTTAATATCTCGGAATTAGTTTTGGTGAAGTTGTTAAAATAATAGAAAAAAGAAGGGAAACGGGGAATGTGTCAAAGAGACAACGACCCAAAGGGGAGTAATAACAACTCAAAGCCACCATCAGATCTTCAATGAACGGTGAGAAAACCCCACACCCAACGGCAGGTCGGAGTCGGCCCCTGAATAAAGAGTAATCAAGTTCAGCGAAATAAACATCATCCTAGACTCCTATAGACATAAAGTAAACTAACTAGAAAAAAGACAAGACACACAAAGGCTTGATCAATTTCCTGACTTAGGACAGGCGCAAACCTGCTGCGGCGGGGTTAAACTAGATTTATTACTTTATTAAGTATAGTTTGTATTAATGCAATAAAATGCGTAACAATGATCTATAAAGAACGGATCCTACTTGCAATTTATATCTACAATGTACTTATTATAAAATAGTAGGGTCGCAGCCAGAGATTGTCTCGATAAATATTTCAATATTTTTTTCCATAAAGTAACGCTTTCGCGTGAATAATGAGAATTATAATATCAGCACATGGTAACAAATACGTGTGACACTGCTGTGTAGTTTCTATATTCTTTTCGACGACCGTTAGTCTTCTATTATTTTCTCGAAAATCCACATTCTTTACAGTCAATAAATTTATCGTTTAAACTTTTTGGAGGAAAAAAAAGTTTTTGAATTTGGTGTATAAAGATTTATTTTTCATTTTTAGATTTCAATATCGATCTAATGCTACAAATCTCTTCCAAGTTATGATAATAATACGAAATCTTTTTGCATTATTGTCGCCGATAAACTTTCCATTTTTCCTATTTTTGGAGATAATTCTACCCTGGGTGGGTAGAACAGTGTTGACATTCCTCATTTTCACATGTTCGAACTTAAATGATTATTCGACTGTGATTAATTAACAAGTACTTGTTTTTGTGATAACATTTTTACCCATCATTCAATACTATACGAACGAGATTGGGAGGAACCCCCCGTAGACAATTTTACTGATAACGGCCTAATCTGGGGACAACGCCGTCACAATACATATTGAAAGAGTTGCAGACTTCTACTAATAATGGACTTCTGAAATGACTAAATACCAAAGTTACTGTGAATTTACTTTCTACATATGCGCATTTCGACAACTAATGTCTCTTCAGTGCAGATAAAATCTAAACGTTTGGAAGACCAGAAACTCAAAGATGTTTAAAAACTGATAGAGAACAAATAACCAATAGGATCTAGATATAAAGCCAAAATCAAATAAGGACAGAGCTTTGCATGAGGGAGATACTCCTTAGTTTTCAACAAAATTTACACAAATTTAGATATTGCAAGGTCCCAAATATAATAGGTTTTCGGGTCAGCACCGAAGTACTGATTACTGGGCTGGTGAATACCCTCGGGGACTAACAGTCCACCAGCAGTGGCATCGACCCAGTGGTAACAAATAACTAAATACCAAAGTTACTGTGAATTAAAAAGGGACAATCACTAGAATCAGAAAATGTTATGTCTATTTGAAAGGTTTTGGAATATAGCCATTTTTATCCAGCCAGAAGTGCTTTATCAGCTTTAGGACCTAAATTTTTATTCAACATTAGTTGCTGTAAGCATAATTCTCCATTTCAAATGCGTATCAAACCTTCGTCCAGCTTAGAATTTACCTCCGTGAGTCTTGTTTATCCTAAAATTCCGTATCAATCTTCGAATAAACAAGGGTTGGTTTTTAATCTAATGGCGTTTATAGCATATGTATAAGAATGAAATTGATAATAAATCGTACACGGAAAGAAAAAACGCCTTAATGGAATAAAATAAGAACTTAAAATCGGAATCTTGTGTAACTTGTTTTTCTGTTCTTATAATTGGGTGGTAACATAGGGTCATTTGAACACTTAGCAGTTAGTAATAATCATAACAGTTCATAATTATCCTGACATCAATGATTGCATTAAATATATGATAATTCATGAACATTGGTAATTTACGATAAACTTAACGATTGCATTAAATATATGATAATTCATGAACATTGGTATTTACGACAAACTTAGCGATTGCTATACCAATATCTGCTTGTCATTGAAAATAATTTGTTGTTAGTGATGATTTTGCTCTTCTATAAAGCAATAGCGGACACTTATTAAAACAATACCGTGAGCGGGAACGATAATTTTTTTCATATACTTTGATAAGTTCCCAGCAATCTCACCGAACTCATTTGAAGTGAAAACAGAAAGAAATAGACCCCACTTACTTTTTCATTATAATGTGAAGACTCGTCTATTAGTCTTTGTTTACTTTCATACAGATATCTATTTCCTAATTTCGATATCTTCTACAAATTATAACCGTGTTTTATGCAGCTTCTGTTGAGAGATGTTTTACAACTCCGTATAACTTTTTTAGTATGTACTAACTATAAAATGATGTTTCATCTGTATGATCATACGTTGAATAAAGTCTGTAGAAACATTTCTTTTTGTAGTGCAGTAACCAACAACGGAAATTTTCAACTTTAATCAACCACCTTACTACACGGCTTATTTTGCCTTTATAAAAAGGGAATGATAATCAGCATTGATTTAGGCCTGTCTTAGAATACAGAAGTGTTGCAGTGTTGAGATAAACGGGATTAAGTGACACAACTTGAAGAGTTCCCAAAAATCATATTTGTCATTGAAATTACTTGCTTGAAGTCAAAACTTAATCTATTCGTTGTTTTATTTTAAAATAACCATCTTCAACTATAGGAGAATTACCTGTAATGATTAATAGGTAATTTATTAAAATCATTTCATATTAATTACACTCACTCCCCTTTTTAGATAGTTAAAAATTCATGCCATGAAGTGTTTTCAAAATGACAAATTGGATGATTGTTTATTTAAGTTTTCAGTTCAAGCATATCGTTTGATGTTTTTTTGGAAAATCTGAGTGGAATAGGGTCTTCCGGAACAACAGAAAAAAAACAAGATTATGAGTAGTAGTTATAATAAATCCATAACTATTTACAAACGGGTTCATTGTTAAAAAAAAATAAAAATAGAGAAAAAAAACAATTTTAAACTACACTGTATTTGCAAACAAAGCCTAGTTTGACAAAAAATGTTCGATTCAATTTTGTAATGAACCTGGGGTCCATCCCTTTATCATAGAATGACCAAAAGTCAGTACTCAATCTGCATCTTGGCTTTTGCAAAAGGACCATCTTTATCATTCTTTTCAACATCACCACCATAATAATCAATATTATTCAGTTCATTGCTTTCCAACAATTTCTTATTTGTTGGAAACAGAAATAGTCTTTTTGCATTAGTATTTCATAGTCTTGATACATATATTCTGTTTGAATATGGTTTTGCCATTATTGTATGCCCTTAACGTCAGTTCACTGTTTCATTTGTGGTATCTTTAAATTTTATTCTTTAAACTACATTAAAAAGAGACGTGGAGTGGTGATAAAATCATTTGTGCAACGTTAACATTAAATATTTAATGTCAGTTGGATTTTGCGTCTAGTAGAGCATCATAAGCTCACTAAGTCCAATAGGCTGCTGGCATTGGTTTAAATCCAATATCGAGAAATTGTAATGTTGCGAGTTTAATACTGTAAACGAGGAAATTTTCGCGCGGGGGTAATTTTCGGTATATTCTCGGTAAAAAAAAATCGCGAAAATTTCCCCCACGAGAATAGTTTAGTTTTCGAAGTGTTATATGTAAAACAAATAAAATTGTCCAGTCGGAAAGCTTTTGGCGCGACAATTACCCCCTCGCGAAATGTGTCCAACTTAATCGAGAAAATAACACCCGCGAAAATTTCCACGGTTACAGTATTTTTGATAAACTGAAGCATATTCGATTTGAGCATGTTGAGCAAAGCCGAATACTTGTCTTGATTTGACCTAAAAGTTTTGCCTTTTGTATCAGAACTTTTCCCCGAAAGAATCTTTTTTCTTTATTGTTGTTGCTAAATTTTCTTCAATGGCTACACTGATGTAAAACAGATATTGTCTAAATTGTTGTTTGCTAATTGATATTCACCCCAATCACGATATATAATTCATTGTTCACCATTAAAAAGGATGAACAATAATAACAGATTAATTTTTTCTCGTTTTTTTGTTTCTTTTAGGACATGTTTGCGTTCAAACGAAGTCAATGTATTATTATTTATAGTTGCATAGTTTTGTCCCTGTGAACGAATAACAAAATACCGAAGTTACTGTAAATATAGTCTCTGTATATGGCCATTTTGAAAACTTATGCCTCTTCGGTGCAGATAAAATCTAAGCATTTGGAAGACCATAAACTCAAATTATGTTTAAAATCTGACAGAGAACATATAACCAATTATTTATGTAGCCAAAATCGGCTACGGGCAGACATTAGCATGAGGGAGAATTTTTAGTTTCGAATAAGATTTACAAAAATTAAGGTATTGCAAGTTTCTAAATAAAATTGGTTTTCGGGTCAGCGCTGAAGTGCTTACTACTGGACTGGTAAATAGCCTGGAGGACTAACAGTCCACCAGTAGTGGCATCCATCAAGTGGTAATACATAACAAAATACCAAAGTTACTGTAAATTTAATTTCTGCATTTGGCCATTTCGACAAATTTTGTCTCTTCAGATACATGTAAACATTTGGAAGACCATAAACTCAAAGATGTTTAAAAACTGATAGTAAACAAATAATCAAATATGATCTAAATAGAAAACCAAAATTAGCTAAGGACAGAGCTTTGCATGAGGGAGATACTCCTTAGTTTTAAGCAAAATTTACAAAAATTTAGATATTGCAAGTTTCAAAATTAAATCGGCTTTCGGGTCAGCACCGAAGCAAATGATGCTCAATTCTAGGGAACACATATTCATTTCTTTTATAGCACCAGTTATGCTGTCCTGATTGGCAGTGATTATAATCACACTTCTGAGTATGCTGCTCTTGTATTGTTGCCGAAACTTACTGAATCGACGATTACTATCATGACGATGCTGAAATTATGCTGATGATTACAATGACAAATGTCAATGTTTTTAAGCAAAGTCCAGCTTTACAAAAGACTAAGTTTGAGAATTTATTGGTCTGTGTGAGGTATATATTGTGACAAATAGCAGCTATAACTCAGATGGCATAAACCCGACGTGTTTTTAATGATAAGTGCCAAGACCTTATTGTCCATCTAAAAAAGAATATGCAGGTGGGGGCCTTTCAAAAATTTGACTATAGATTATGAGAAAGCAGGATTGGGTTAAACTGGGTATCTGATTACATTTAATTATATTAAGATAAAAATAAGTATGAATCGTCGGCATGTTAGATTATCAAAGATCATTAGGCAAAGTGAACACAGGAATTTTGTTAGGGTAATGCAAATATATAGATGTTAAAATTTACACCAGTCCTTGCTAGTTTTAAACATTGTCTTAACTAATCACGTTCTGTCTTTTATCCTTTTGTTATTGAAGATTCTATTCTACTCAAATTTTCAAAAAAGTCAGAAACCATGATACTTTGGAAAATTTTAACAAAAAATTTATATGTTTGCCTTTTCTATGGATAAATTAAGACTCATGATTCTGGTGCATTACTAAATGTGGGGAGGGGGTCGTTATGTAGAAGACAAAATTGTGTATATCTTATCATAAACGATGTTTTAGAGACTATTACACCGTCATTGACGATAACTTCTTTGAGAGAAAATACTGCATTAATTGATTACTTATTTCAATAAAGTCATTCAAATGAAAGAAAATGATTTTTCAAAAAAAAATCAGGTTGTGTCCCTTTATGCCTTGTATTTCAATACTGCACCAGTTCTGTATTCTAAGACAGGCCAGAATCAATGCAAGTAATGTTATTCTTCAATAAAAAATAAAAATTAGCCGTGTAGTAGGGTGGTTGATTAAAGTCAGTAATTAAGCGACTTTTTAGGAGTTGGTCACTGCACTATATGGAAAATTCTTTAAAGAACATGTACACCATGACTAAAATATATAGATAGCATACATCTCTCGCACGGGCAATCTTTTTACCCAGTCTTTAATAACCAATGAAAAGATATGGAGTAAATGCACATGATACAAGGTCTCTACAAATTTATGGTAAAACCAAACAATGAAACCAAGCGTTTACTCTTGTTCCATCTTGAAGTCACCATGAGACCTTAGTTAGCCATGATTCACCTAACCTTTTATAACTATGTTTCATATAACCTCTATAGCCATAGTTTTGTAAATGTTCTGTATATTCCTGTTCTCTCACGTTTTGTTAAAACATCCCTCAGCTCTTTTGTATAACCATCCTTTATTATTGAACCTTTGTAAAACCATTGTATAACTATGCAAACCCTGTATCATTCTATTTTCTTTAATCTCTGTATGATTTTTTGTTGAGTACCTTCGGTATTGGTATGTTTTTTTAACTTCTATATAACTATTAGAGTAATAACAAAATTACAGAACAGAGTTGTCATGAGACAAAAACTTATATTTTATACCATTTTATATGTAAACGCAACATAACCATGTCTTGTGAAACCTGTTTATCGATGATATGTGTAACTCTTTATAACCATGTTGGATTCAAATTCTGTATTACAAAGTTTTGTGTGGCCTCTGTGTGGAAACCTCGGTATAACAATGTTTGGAGTAATCTCTGGCTTTTCAACATGTGCGTATACAATGTATATTAAATGACATGGGATAAACTACATGACACAAAAACACAAAAACATGAAAGGAGAGGCTCAGAGGGCTATCATTTACCTGAAAAAAGGTCTCTAAACCAGTACCTATACCCTTTTTGCTGATTAAATCCAAAAACTTGAAATGTTTGTATTGGTTTCCACAGTAATCTGACGTCTTTCCAATAAAAAACATATTTGAACAAGGCTAAGACAAGGTTCCCTTTATATGTTGAAACAAAGCAGAACTCAAACTGTGTTATAGTACACTTATATCTCCTTAAGTACAATATAAGGCGATGTTTTTGAGCCAATCCAAATTGAATTATCAATCTTTTATCAATCTTTATCATTGATTTTCGATGCATTGTTCCCATAACTTTTTTAGTTCAAATTGGATCAGCTATATGTTTAACATATCCAATAAAAAAGGAAATGTTGGCAAATTATCTTTTTATATATTATTTCACTATAAAGTCTGGTTCTGTTTGTCCCAATGATTTCAGAAAAGATATTTTTAATTATTTTCCCCATATTGTTCAATATCAAGTGTGTCTTTCGACGAAAATAGTACGACAATAGAACGAATAATAATTGCTGAAGACCCTCCGTTCACTATTCGTGCACATTTAGGCGCACTCACTCGAAAAATTACAGAAGAAATATTGAAAAAAGTCATATTGATATAGATATGAAATAATAACAAAATAACAAAGTTAATGTAAATCTAGTTTCTACATATGGTCATTTCGATGCTACTTTTGTATTTGTTCTCTATCAGTTTTTAAACATCTTTGAGTTTATGGTCTTCCAAACGTTTAAATTTTGTCTGCACTGAAGAGACATAAGTTGTCGAAATGTGCATATGCAGAATTTAAATTCACAGTAACCTCGTTATTAATTTATTTGTTATTACTGGGTCGATGTCACTTCTGGTGATCTCTTAGTCCCCAAGGGTATTCATCAGCACAGAAATCAGTACTCGGTGCTGACCAGAAAGCCGTTTCTATTTGGATCATTACATCATCTTAATTTTGGTAAATTTCGTTGAAAACTAAGGAGTATCTGTCTCATCCAAAGCCCTGTCCTTTGCTGATTCTGGCTTTACGTTTAGATAATATTGGGTATTTGCTCTCTATCAGTTTTTAAACATCTTTGAGTTTATGGTCTTCCAAACGTTTAGATTTTATCTGCACTAAAGAGACATAAGTTGTCGAAATGCGCATATGTAGAAAAAAATTAACAATTACTTCGGTATTATGCTATTTATTACCACTGGATCGATGCCACTGCTGACGGACTGTTAGTACATTACAATATCTAATTTTTGTAAGTTTTGTTGAAAACTAAGGAGTATCTCCCTCATAAATAGCTCTGTCCTTAAGTTATTTGATTCTGGCTTTACATTTAGATAATATTGGGTATTTACTCTCTATCAGTTTTTAAACATCTTTGAGTTTAAATTCACCGTTACCTCGGTATTTATTCATTCGACCACATATGTCTCTTAAGTGCAGATCAAATCAAAACATTTGGAAGACCAATGCTTCAACAGATCTGTGATGTGTAAAAACTAGACATAACTGGTGTATATATTTGTTTTGTTTGACACTCGTAACATAATGTTCACAGACATAGTAGCATTTTAACAAAGATTTTAATAAGAATATAACATATTCATATTTACTTGTGCATACAACATACAGATATGACAACATCCACTACAGCATGATAAGGAATACATTTTTGATAGCTGTAATCTTTTCATTAACTAGACTTTATCTTTTCCGGAAGAAAAGTGATAAAGGATCATTGAAAAAGCTTTATACCAGGTTTTGAATAATGAAATAAGCAGTAATTATTTGTGGGAGTTTATGGTTTATTTTCGTTCAAAATGCAAACAACAAACAATAAAATATGATATCTTGGTGGCTTAGCTTAATCATATTGCTTTTTACAACCCCCTGATTTCAGAGCATTATATCGAACAAGAATATTTCAGAAAAATTTGTTTCCCTGTTTTGCATACAGAATATCTTTTTTTTTTTGGAATTTTAATAGAAAATTGTAAGACTTCTGACAAATTAGAATATCTATTTGGACTACGTGATATGGACCTTACAGAAAATACAGCTTCATATTCCCCTATATGTGCCCCATATTTCCTTCGCCTTATGGCTCAAGGGATATAAAACACAGACTTGGAAATTGAAACCGTATTACTTGTGAAGATTCCCAAATAACACTACTAATAACACCATCAGATATTTACACTTTATATTCGTTGCTCTTAACATATGTCCGACACACATATCTCAAAGCCATCTGATGCACTAGATGTTTGTTGTTGATTTGGTCGAGTTGGTTTTGTTTCTTCCAAAGTACTTGTTACAGAACTGCCCACTAGGATAAAAGATGGATTGTTTGTCTCTAATTTAGTTAATGTTTCATTGTTTGTTCCTACAACAATTTGTGGGACTGGTGTCTGTACATACTTTGATAAACAGCACAAACACCCGAGGCGTTGGCGAAACTCTTTGATCCTCAGTACATAGATAACAGGATCACATATAGGATGCAAGATGAGAAGATATGTTGTAATACGTAATGCGGTAATGGATGCTTTAGTGTTTCCTAAGATCAGTGATGCTGTCGACGCCATTGCTCTCGGGGCTACTGAAAGTACGGAAATAGACATTACAATTCCCAGTGTTAAAACAGTTCTTTTTGTTCTATGATTTGACGCTTGTGACGCACTCGTTGTTGCAGGATTGACGTCATTTCTTGTACGTAATGCATTAACTTTAGTCTGTTGTTTCCTTATTCGGAAAATAGTGATTGCATATATGATAACTGTCGCTGCAGAAAATCCAACAGCAGGGATGTCAATTGTTATCACTATAGATATGTTGGATTTAAAACTACAGGTCAGTCCTACTGTATATGCTTCTAAAATGCCAAATGCAATTGCATTTGTGTGAATAAATATAAATCCAAGCCCCAGTGATAAATTTGATGTCAGCAATTGCAGTTTTGATTTTTGTGTTTTAAATGTTGCATTCAGTCTATCTATGCATATCAACATAACTTGAAACATAGCAAATAGTATTGTAGCTGCCGTCAAATATCCAAGAATGGTACAAATTTGCGGGAAAGACTCGTGATTTGTTTGATGGAGCAACGTTTCAACGCCAATTATTGTATCGGTTATACTAAGACACACCATCCGACGGTTAAATCTATTCTTTGATAGCTGTTTTGTTCTAAATAAAATAACCAATGAACATACATTTAAGACTATACAAAACACGGAAAGAATTGAAACCATATAATTTCCCATTTTAGCTCCCAGTGATTTCTATCACAGTGATTTTTAAAAATAGCTTCTCCAAGAGAGCAAATATCATCATTTCGAATAATGCATGTTGTCGCAGAAATAAAGTTTCTCTTATTCCACTGACTGGGATATATGTTAGTCCGAAGTTAGCACAAAGATCTTTAAAATTGATATGGCCTTTGAATCTATATATAAATATGGAAATTATTCTTAATTTGCGTGTTGCCATGGTTATACAGTGTCAATTGTTTTATTACATGAAAGCACCAAACACCTCACAACATGGTTTTTATCACCTGAAATTAGTTGATTTGCTGCACTAATGGGGTAATAATCACAATTTTGTTAGGCCATATTATCACTTATTTCCATTCTCAAACATTTTCTCACGTTGTTATGGTGGGCACGTTTTTCTTTGAAATATTTACACGGGCGAAATAATTATATATGTAATAATCCATTTTTATAAAAAAAAATGAGAGAGTATTATAATTGTGGTATAGAAGGATATACAAATGGCCATAAGCGATGAAAAGCATGGTGAATTGAAGGGAGACATGTTTCGCTAATTTCTATATGTTGTTAAACAGGAAGTAGATGTCCAACAGACCTGAATTGGATAAGCGCAATAGGGAACCCCATACCGAAGTCACATACAAAATTTCAAAGGCTATGATTTGCAGTTGCTGAGAAAATATTACCAAAATTTTTACTTTAGTATGTGGAATAATATTCCAAGTCGGTTAACAGGAAGTAGATGTCCGACAGACATGAATTCAATAAGCACAATAGGGAACCCAATACCACATACAAAATTTCAAGTGGCTGTGATATGTGTTTGCTGAGGAAAATGTTACAAAAATTTACTATTGACAGTATGTTGAAAAATATCCCATGTCGGTAAAAATGAAGTGGATATCCAACGAACCTGAATTCAATAAGCGCAATAAGGAACCTAATGCTGAAGTCACATACAAAATTTCAACGGCTGTAATTTGTAGTTGTTGAGAAAAATGTTACGAACATTTTTGCTGTTGACAGTACGTGGAAAATAGTCCAGGTCGGTAAATAGGAAGTAGATATCCGACAGACCTTAATTCAATAAGCGCAATAGAGAACCCATACTGCAGTCACATACAAAATTTCACTTGTCTGCGATTTATAGTTGCTGAGAAAAGTAATAAATATGAGAAAGTGGGACGGGCGACAACGACAATGCCTAACACCAACGACAGCGAAAGACTACTAAAGTGGTCCTATATATCTTCTCACCCTACGTGTGCAGGCGACACAAAAATGAACATTAACATTATCTTATTTATTAGTGAATGGGTTTAAAATTTGAAAAAAGTAGAACACAAACTATTTGCGGATAACAGTTCAGTGAAAATAGGATGCATATAGTTAAAGAAATTAGAGTGGCTTGATGATTGAACAACATAATATATTCAAACATTATTAGCGAATGAGATCTGTTTTACTGTCATAAACATACCAGGGTTTGCCGTTTTCACGTATTCCCGTGTTACCTTCATCTTAAAATTGACAACAGAGGTAGACTAAGCTGTACGACAAACGCGATGACTTCACTTTTCCAACGGTCAACTTCCCTTTTCTTTGTAGCTACATCACAACAGCGCCAGCATACGGATTTTACAACCCCAAGCTCATCCGCTATCAAGAACCTCTGTTCGATATAGTGATTTCCTTGATAAAGCCCGGTTGCTTACAAATAGGTTACTCCAACAAGGGTATGTTACCCAAATCATCCCTTCAGAAGTTTTACGGTCGACATCACGATCTTGTTGACCACTATGGGCTATCTATTTCCCAGATGATCTTTCCCTTTAAAGCTTAATTGTTGTTTCCTCTCAAGGAATTGACTTTACTACCGCATTCTGAATGTTCAACACGGCGGGTGTCCTATAAGAAGCAGGAGATGCTTACACTACCGGTGCTCCTGATCTCACCCATGGTTTTTATTGGGTCCGTATTGTTCATCTTTGTGTGTGTATGTGTCTTCGTTTTTCTTTTCTGTGCCGTGCTCTTTTTCTTTTTTCCGATGTTGCCTTGGATTGTTCGTTTTGGATTGACGGTTCGGTTCTCACTTACTTTAAAATTGTCAAAAACGCAACTGCAAGCTAAATTCTCAGAAAACAAGTTTTGTCTTAAATATCCGTTCCAAACACCTCTTGAACCATTATATACGGAAAGATTAATCGCTTCGGTCTTATTTGGCCTGTTTAAAACATATGGTATTGTCTAAACTGAATTCCTTGCCACTCTCGGATGCAATCTTTTAATGACCTTCGGAATGACAAACTCCAAAGATGGTCGAGAAAAACACGTTTTAACTTCAGAGTTTTCCATGTAAAAAGGCATTGACTGCTGCACAATTTTTTAAACAGTAAACAAGAGCAATCATCAAAAAGGTTGCCAGAGGTGACATTAGCTATTGCTTGAAATTGCAAATTTTCTTTTGTGTCTTTTTTTTTCGTACATTTAAACTTTTAACGAATCATGACGAGCGCCTCATGGTGACTTCAAGATGAACAACAACCACAAAAACACTGTTCCGTTTGCTCTTAACCTCACCACTTATTTGAAGGGATTTTGTCCCATGTACAGTTATATCATTTCGTTTGTTCATCGATTGTTATTTTTGTTGTGTAAATCTTTCACCACTTTACGAGGATTTGATGGCTGGTAGAAGCAGCAAAGAGGCCGTGTTATATTTTCAGTAAAAGAAATGATTGTTTAAGATCTCGTTGGTAAAACATGATGAAGGAGAAGAGTAAAAACCTCCTTTGAATGCGTTTTACTATTAAGATAGACATTATTTCTTCACTAAGACTACAGTATCTGAAGGAATGGACAATCTGAAGCACCAGGCCAACTAAAAAATTAAGAAATATGAAAAGCAGAGGTGATTTTACAATATAGCATTCGAGGTAGTAGCAACAGAAATCAAGGCAATCATTAGAAAAAACACGATATTACAAAACATTCAGACAAATTGATCATGTTTATAACGAAAGATGACATTCCAACAAGGCAAAATGAAAATAACATTTCAACAAAGTCCTTGACCCATCAAAATCAGCTAAAATATTCAAAATTGATTTTAACTACCAATCGTACTCTCCAGTGTTATTGAAATAAAATCTATAAAGGGGACACTAAAGGTTGAAAAATCTGTCGGCATTACCATGGAAATTCTGGAAAATGACATAAACAAGGCAAATGCATAAAAGTATGGAATAAGTCAGAAACATCACACGACTGGAAAAAGTTTTGGTGGCAAGCCACACTAGGATTATGTATATGTGGAATTGAGAAGGAACAACAGGAGTACCTATGACAACGGAATAACGGGAACTGTCCTGATAAAGCAATAGCTCAAGTGGACAATTACTCCAGAAAGAATCTCGATTGGGGTGGGGGTACAATGGAACAAATATTCAAAACTCCGAAGTATCATCGAACAAGAGTAAAGTGGAATTCAAATTTGTGTTTTGTAAAGATTTTACATGCATTTTCTCTAATTCTTAGGTTGTTCTCGTCAATTTCAGGTCATAACAGATCAATATGTCAACCAACACGTGTATAAAGTGTTCTCGATACTTCATTGGTTAAATTCAATTATGACATCATATATGTCTGTCGTCTTTCGACTTTACCATTGTGACGTCATGAAAAAAGGTGACCATGCCTGATGACGTCACGCTCAAAAAACATTTATTTCGCATCATCAGAAAAGGGGGCTCATGTTTTTATCCAAAATCCCCTTGAAATTATTAGAGAAATAAAATCCACAATCGTATCTCGCGAGAAACGACATTTCTACACTCTCGATAGTTAAATTTTCAAATATTTTAAAGGCTTGGCAAGCCTCGCGTTTAAAAAAAGGAAAATTTAACTATCTCCAGTGTAGAAATATTGTTTCTCACTCGATGCGGCTGTGGATTCTATATTTCCAGTTTCCATAACGTAACGTTTTAGAAAATCACTAAGGCATACCGACGAAAGATACGTGCACAAAGAAAATAACCTTGTGTGGTAAATCGAACTGGTTCGAGGTTATCAACACTTCAATGCGTGAAAAAAAAATAGAAGATCATGACACATTGCCATGTTGTTACATAACGCTCCGAGGATTTGGTTAAAACATCACAAGACTAGAAATGGCGAGATACCAATAAGACCCCAATACTTTGTAACAAAAACCGACTGTCTACAAGAATAATTCTATTTATTCCTAACAAATGTATCCAGACGATTATTCTCCAAACAAAAATAAATTCTATAACAATTTTACTGTCAATGAAAGACAATGCATAAAGGAAGGCTTCGAAATTGACAAAGATGGACAATTTCAGATTTCCATTTTATGAATTTCCAATCCCTTCTGGAATTTCATTCCGACCAAATTCCGACAGATACGATATATTAGAGCATTTTCCAAAAAAAATATGATAGCTACCAATCTGCTTTAGGGATATGAAAAAGAAACCTTTCCACTGACATCCAGTAAATTCAATGGTCGACTTTACACTTTGGTTGACCAGTACTGTGAATTCGGAGCTTGCGATAAGACGAGATTTGGCATGGAGTAAGGTCATCTTAACAATTTTTTTTACATTAGACAAATCATTTTTAATGTACATGCATAGCAGGAGCAATAGATAAAACTAAATAATGGTGTGAAGCAGCTCAATAATGAACACACAAATGTGTTGAACTGTGTTAAAATGTATGAGAACATTTTAAAGTTATTCAATCATAGAGATAGAAATGTTCTTAATGATACAGAGGAGAATACGAGTTCTCCAGTACTTCAGCTATTGTCGCCTTTAAAGGGATAAAAAACCAAAAAAAATCAAGACATGTGTTAAATGTATATTGATGATAAAGAGCTCAATTCAGGAAACAACTTCTACAATACTAAAAGTGAACAGGTAATTTTTTTATGATAACATCATAGCTAGACATTAGTTTTTATGTTTTTTTAATTTCTGGGTTAACGTACCAAAAGTATATTTTTATCAATTTCTAAGCGCTGCTGTACGTATCAATCTTTGTAAGGACTGTCACGCTCTTGCCTTCAATTGAATGTCAGTGATGTCTGAAATGTGTCAGTTGTAACGTCTTTGTTTCACAAACGGACACCTGGCAAGCAAGAGCAATATGGGACCACAAACTAAAGTCACATACAAAATTTCAAATGAATGTGATTTGTAGTTGTTGAGAAAAGTGTTACCAAAAACTTTACTTTTGACAGTGTTAGATGAAAACCGAAATAAAAAAAAATCGAAATGATTGTTAATTTAGTTTCTGGAGATGCGCATTCCGACAAATTATGTCTGTTCAGTACAATTATTCCAAGTCTGTAAACAGGTAGTAGGTGTCTGACAGAACTGAATTCAATATAACCAGTCTCGGAACCAAAAAAAATCAGATACAAAATATCAAATGGCTGTGATTTGTAGTTACTGTGAAAAGTGTTGCGAAAAGTTTTACCATTGACATTACTTGTTGAAAGGTTAACAGGAAGTAGATGTCAGACAGACTTGAATTCGAAAAGTACAATATAGAACCCCATATTCAAGTACCATACAAAATCTAAAGTGTCTGTGATTTGCAGTTGCTGAGGAAAGTGTTGGCGAAAAAAAAGAGTGGGACAGACAACAACGAAGACGAGGCAAGACAAATACAATACATGGGGGAAAATAACAAAATTACCAAACAGAATCGTGAATGCCCCAAGTCTAATAGGCAAAAAGACCAAGCAGGTGGAAATTCATCGGAAAATTGTGGACCGCAATAGTCCTGGCTCGGCCGAAAGATTTAATCAATAGATGTCTCTCCCCTAGGAACGGCAAACGAAGATATAGAGCAAGCATACTTTGTGAAAAACGACTCAGAATCACAAAAATCTATATAGGAAGAACTGAATAAAATGTTAGAGTTTCTGATCAACATTTTAATTGTCCAGTTTATAGGACTTATTTTTCAACAAACTTTCGAAATCCCAAAGGGCATAAACTATGCACCTCTTTTAGCCGATCTGTTTTTCAACTTAATTCATAGGAGGGCTTCTCCAAAATGACGACACTGGCCTTGTCCTTTAAATTTAGTTTCCATTATATAGATAATATTTTTATCACTAAACCATCCTCGCTTTTGGCTTTGGCTCAATAAGAGATCTAAATTAAGGTTACTAAAGATAGGTACTTCCACATCAGTCTCATTCCTTGACCTTCAGCTTGAAAATGATCGCAGAGGTACACTACAAACTAGGCCGTATGACAAACGCGATGATTTCACTTTTCCAAAGTCAACTTCCCTTTTCTTTGTAGCAACAGCATATCAGGTTTACATCTTACAAGTCATTCGCTACTTGAGGGCCTGTGGTCGACACCGTGACTACCTTGAAAGAGCTCAGTTGCTTTCTAATAGGTTACTCAAGCAATGATATGTTACCCATAACTTGAAGTTATCACTACATAAGTTCACGGTCGACATCATTATCTTGTAGACCGATATGGGATATGTGTTGCCTACATGACAACATACTTTTCTCTTTACAGCTAAAGTGTGTTTTTCCTCTTATGGATTTGACTTTAGTTACCGAAGTTGTTCAACACGTCGGGTGTCTTACAAGAAGCAGGGTATGCTTACTCTACCGGTGCACCTGATCTCACCCATGGTTTCTACTTGGTTCGTGTTGTTCATTTTTGTATGTGTATGTGTCTTCATTTTCTTTTCTGTGCCGTACTCGTGTTGTGTCTTTGTTACTTTGCTTTTCCAATGTTGCCATTGTCCTTGAAGTATTCGTTTTAGACTGACGGGTTGGTTCTCATTTACTTTTATATAGGCATTTCAAAAGAAATGGTGGGTTAAATCGATTTAGGGCAGTCAAACCTTCCCCTTCCACTGCGATAGTGTCCGATTAAAGTGATCCGTTATGTGCAGGCGAAACAAAAAACGTGCAAAATAGACGTAACTATAAAGATTAAGTCGTTCATGATGTTAAATAAACTTTTATAGATGATAAAGTCTTGTTACAAAATTACAACTAACTTGCACAACCATTCCAAATAGTTTATACAGGAGAAAGTCACTGAAAGTGTAACAATATTTAAACCAACTTACATCAAATCCTTTTAAGATAATTGATATTCAAAATAATTATTTATGTAGTAAACTCACATAGAAGGAATGTCAATCTCTGCAAGAGTTTTACAACAGATGTTTCATGGAAATATCTTAAAACAGTATTTGCAAAACAATTTTCAGGTTCAAATCGAAATATATCTTATGCCAGATTTTATTCTTTATTCCTTGGTTTAATCAAACATCTTTGTCTGAACAATCCCCAACAAAATATCTGTAGGCAGAACCCGCAGTTGTTGCGACGATTGTTTTCCCCATTATACCTAACCCAGTCACACCGGCAGATTGAAGTGTAGCTACAATGCCACCAGCAACAACACCCCCACCATTTGCTGCAGCTGATACTGCCATTGCTTTAGCTGCCAATGACCCAGCTGCAATACCACCGGCTGTAAACCCTGCGGCACCAAGAACCAAAGGTGCGGCCGCTACAGCTCCAACGCCAACGGCAAATGTTCCACCGTATGTTTTTGTCGCACACCATATATCATCCGCCGTCCATGTTGAAAAGAAGTTGTTTGTCTCTTCATCTGACTGACTTTCACCTAAGATAAAAACATTTATTGTTAGTGAAAATGTTCATTGAAAGTGTCCTCTGGTCCAAACCAATGACAAAATGTACTTCGTTTACTTTTCCTATCGGTTTTGAAATATAAATGCTTTGTCAATGTTCATATCTATAGAACCAAAATTTATATATTACACTGTTGAAGTATATAGGTATAGTCCAAAAATTTGTAGTTGGTCCGAAAATCGATATTTAGATAAATTAAAAGTGTCTAAAGGTTTACATTTGTACGCTTGGTATGACTTGTAGAACTGTTGAATGTATTTCTTTTCTCTAATTACTATTTACTGCTAATTCACAATGTTTGTATTAAACCAAATATTAAAGAGTTTTCAAAAGTTTTGGACCAGCAAACTAAATATATTTGGGTAGATGATTTTTTTTTCTGGGAGGGGGCAGGTTTACATTCATTAAATTGCATATTATGCATAGGAAATTCCAATTCCAACAATATCATAGTCAACGGAAATTGTGTCCTCAGCTAGCTGTCAGTAACTGCGAGCATTTGTCCGGACAGTATCTGTGTGTATTGTCTTCATGTTTTATGTTATACGTCTTCAAGAAAACTGTAAAAAGGGCAATGAAATTGTATTATTCAACTCTTTGGAGTAAACAAAAAATGCTTTATAGTGATGGTAAACTTAATATGTATACCAAGGCAAAACATAGTTTTGGTTTCGAAAATTATCTGAACGTAATATCGGATTTTGAGCAGAGGAGAGTGCTTACTCGATTTAGGATATCAGCTCACAGACTGAGAGTAGAGTTGGGAAGATATCAGGGTACTCCCAGACATGATAGACTTTGTCTGCATTGTTCTTCCGGGGAAATTGAAGATTAAGAGCATTTTTTATTCAATTGTGTTCATTTTAGTGATGATCGCTCTCATCTTACAAGTATTATACATAATAAATGTCCCAATTTTGATAAGTTACAGACGACTGCAAAGTTTATTTGGTTAATGAACTGTGAAAACTGTGAGATATTAAAACTATTGTGTAATTATTTGAAGAAGCATTTTATTCAATCTGAGTAGACTTCACTTGCACCTACCTCTGTCATGCCAGGGACACTCACAGCATAACAAAGTATAACATATTTATTTAAATATGTAACTATATAGTTAAATTATAAACTTAATTTTATATTACCATTCAATTTTATTTAATTCAATTCTAATGCCGACCTTGTCCATACACCTTACTAGGCAATGTCCCCTGATGTCTTCTGCATTTAACTGATCATAACCTTGGTTTTGTGCACCAGACATGGGTAGGTTAATTGATAAATGAGTCAGGCTTATAGAACTACATTATAGAACCAGAATTTCTAATGAATTTGATCTATCATAACCTTTTTTGGCAACGTCCCCTGGTGACTTTTGTATTAAACCGACTTAAACAACTCGGTTTAGTGCATCAGACACGGGTAGGTTTATGTGTGATCGTAAGAGAAAAAAACTAAATAAATGAGTGAATTAGATTTATGGAACTTTATTATAGAACCAGAATTTCCTATAAATTAGATCTATCATAACCTTTTTGGCAACGTCCCCTGGTGACTGTTGTATTAAACTGACCTAAAACTTGGTTTAGTGCATTAGACACGGGAAGGTTAATGTGTGATCAATGAATGGATTAATATGTATATATATACAAAAAAAATAAAATAATAATAATAGTTAAAGAAAACTTATGTATTTATATGAAATAATTTTACAATAGTCATACCGTGTACATGGTCTCGGTGCGCCCTGGCATGACATTGAAATAAAATGAATATATATAAAACATCATTATTTATAATATATGATCAGTATGTTTAATGATATTTTTGTTTTTGTGTATGATTTGTTATCATTTAATCATGTATGTTTGTATTGTCATATGTCCCATTGAGGGCCCTTGATTGGTTAATAAAGAACTTTGAAACTTACCCACCCTCAAATTAGTAGACAATTACTTCTCATTTCCAATACATGAAATAATAACATCTATATAATAAAGTTTAATTATCAAAAATGGTTAAGTTTGATAGGATAAAGAAGTCTTTAATTTGTGTAGCTCTTATCATTTAAAAGCTATGAATTGACAAAGGAGGTCCAAATTTCACTCTTATGAACTACAGTTGAATTTGGATGGCAGGAACTACAATAACTGTAACAACATATAGATGTCTTGAAAGCTTTCTGTTGTCTCTTTGTTCAAGTATAAACATAGTTTGGCCTCCATAGCTCGATCATCCCTATTCTCAAAGTATTTTCACTGGTCCTTTGAATGCTTGAGCATATCAAAGTTACACTGTACGTCAACTTTTCTTTTACTTAATCTTAATACCGTTTGAGTCTTTGGTTTCAGCTTGATATATCCTTTTTAAGGGGGGTAGACCTGGGGTAGGAGGAGATAACTCTGTTTTTCCCTTTTTTATTACTTACGCAAACAAATAGAATCATTACAATAGGTATTATCAAAATTTCAAAATTGTAAAAATATTTTCACACCGCAAATAAATATTACTTTTGTCATGAAAATAAATACCAAAATTCCAGTTATTTATAATGAGTGCATTTTACTCTACATTTTTGCAATGCTGTTCAAAGATAATGAAAATATGTAAAAGTCAGATTTCTTCCAAGGGAGGTAATTTATAGCACAGATTCAGCAATTTTATGGATTTTTACTCATTTTATTCTATATTAAGAACAAATGGGCGGTAGAATTTTCTAAAATTTTAATATATCTTACATATACTAGTTTTCTTTCTATTCTCAGTTTTTGGTGAAAATTAATCGACAGAATTTTTTACAAGAAGTGTTTAATAGTGATCAAAATAGAGTAAAAATTTCAGCCACCCATGCATTTCCCGGTTGCATTTCAGTTCAAACTAGTTAAATTTACTATCATTGTTCATGCTTACTTTCACACATGTCTACCCTATTGAAATCAGCATCAAGCTCAAAATGATATGTTTCTGGTTCAAACTTGCAAATAACACAGATAAATTATCTGGTAAATTATATAATCTTATGTTCAATATGTACGAAAACGGTGATCGATCTTTCAAATGGATATGTTACATAAAATCAATTTTTGATGATATTGGATGTAGTGAAATTTGGAATATACAAGGGAATGTTAATGTCAATTTTCTAAAACTTCATGTGAAACAGATCTTACAAGACCAGTTCATACAGAAATGGTATTCTGATAAGAGGAGATTTTTATTCGAAGTTTAAAATTGAGTTTCGTCTCGAACCATACTTACTGAGACTAAAAAAATATCATAGAACAGTTATATGTTAACTTCGAACATGCAATATAAAATTTCCTATGGAAACTGGAAGATGGTACGGAATACCACATTATGAACGGGTCTGC
The DNA here is from genome assembly GCA_002080025.1 of Modiolus philippinarum. Lineage (NCBI taxonomy): Eukaryota > Metazoa > Mollusca > Bivalvia > Mytilida > Modiolidae > Modiolus > Modiolus philippinarum. Next base: position 17,111 of record MJUU01050667.1, on the reverse strand, counting down.
ACTTTATGTCGAACAGGTATCGGGGATGAGTTTCATTATGTTGCTTTGTGCAATCATGATCTTGTAACCGATCTTAGAAATAAGTATATTCCAAGTTACTATATGTTAATAAATTGTATGGAATGATTATGTATTGTAACACAAATGTATTTACTAACCTTTCTATCTTCATTGCAAAAGTTGCAAAACTTTTGTAGGCACACAGTAATCCTATTTTGCTTAAAAATTGAATATTAGTACACATATTGTCACATTAATCCGTTAAAACTTTCTTTCATGAACGTTTTGTAAAATTTAGACCACGTGATATAATCTCCGGTGATGATAGGGGTGACCAGGCTAAATGTACTTTTAAACTTCAATACATTTGTGTGACAATGAATTAGTGAATTCTGATATTGTGCATTAAAATATTGTTGTCTACTCATTTCGTTTCCATTGTAAACTGTATATATATATATATATTCGCTCCTGTTCCGTAGCATGAAACTACGGCTGAGTGTTTTTCTCTGAATAAAGAAAAGAAGAAAAAGTAAAAAAAAAAGTAAACTACAGAATTTTGCATTTGAAATAATTGTAAATCAATTAGAGCCAATTTTATATACCACAATCAAGTCATGACACAGGGTATCTTTGATGACCACTTGACATAAAACGGGACGGTAAAAATTGTTGAAAATTGCTGAAAGTCGACATGAACATGTGTAGTTTTAATACTGAAAATATTAAGAGAATTAAACGAGTTGAAAATTTTAGACGTATCCAGGTCTACCCCCTTAATTTGATTTTTTTTCTGTTTGTAATATTCAAATAGCTGTGAAATTTCTTCCACTCATCAGCTGATCAGATGAGTTAAAAGGGAAAAGATTTTATGGAAAATATTCCACACTATCATTTTGGTATATTATTAAATATTTTCCAGCTTTATTCTGTTATTTATGGAGCACATCATCATCATCGGAGAGGCGGCTTGTCTATACGATAAGGTAAGAAGGCAAGGTATAGTCCATTTGGTGGTTATAGGGAAAATAATAAATTAAAAATCAGAGAAAAATTCAAGACATTTTATTGAAGCAATTCTTAATAAAGTAGTCATTACATAACTAAACAACATATTTATGGTATTTTCATCTAAAAAGAATAAAGATTTTTTTCATTGTTCACAATAGTAAATTTTCAAGACAACACAGTATGGGAGTGTGCCATAGAACTAAACAGCTTGACCTGACCTTAACTGGCTATTGTTATACTAATTCTGTCACATGGAACTTATTTACATGTATTAAGAATTTAAATATAGATTTCAAGATTTCAAGATTTTATTTACACTCAGACAGTACGTGGACTGCAACAAGAGGCAGTTACAACAATATTCACATTAGATGGCGATCTGAACAAACATATTTACAGTAATATCAAATACATCATGTTAACAACATTCTACATTAATTGTAAATATAGATATATCACCACATAACAAATCGAGTCAACCGACATACTCATCAAGCATAACAAAATAAAAAGACAAGAAAAAACAGAATCATGTGCGTGTTGATCTCCCATAAGGTTATATCTACAAGTATTAAAAAAAATGTAAAGATGGATTTAAAATTTAGATGCCTGTGAGAAAAGTGATAATAATTTGTGATTGGAATTTATGCATACATGTTCATATACGTAGGTAAGTATTATTAGAAGAATATCTTTATTTTTTAAGAAAAATAGCAAGATTGTTAATTACTCTGACATTACAATATCTTAGAAGTCCACTCAATTTGTCTTGTCGTGGGTTTTCAAAATAATAGCCAGGAATATATTTAGATCGGAGCTGTCTAATCTGCTCATGCTGACAGATACAAATATAATGGAATTCATTTCCGAGCTGACTATTGTCGCACAATCTACATAGACGCTCTTCTCGGGGTATGTTATTCCAGCGACCAATTTCGATCGGGAATTTTATATTGCTACATCTTAACTTTGAAATTTCTATTCTCTTGTCAATCTTTAAATTAATTAAATATTTTTCCAACACAAAATCATATTTAAATGAAGCATAAAATTCACCTGTAGAGGAGTTTTCCATGCTACTAAACCAATATTATATTGAATAATCTGATCACATAAAATTTGTTTAAGGCCACACCAAATTAATTAGTAGTTCTTCGAGATTTTGGCCAAAAAAATTGGAGCGAGCGAGCGAAATTTTTTTTTTTAATTTTAAATTTTTCGCCTCAAATATTCTTGAATTTAAGAGCGAGCGANTCTATCATAACCTTTTTGGCAACGTCCCCTGGTGACTGTTGTATTAAACTGACCTAAAACTTGGTTTAGTGCATTAGACACGGGAAGGTTAATGTGTGATCAATGAATGGATTAATATGTATATATATAAAAAAAAAATAAAATAATAATAATAGTTAAAGAAAACTTATGTATTTATATGAAATAATTTTACAATAGTCATACCGTGTACATGGTCTCGGTGCGCCCTGGCATGACATTGAAATAAAATGAATATATATAAAACATCATTATTTATAATATATGATCAGTATGTTTAATGATATTTTTGTTTTTGTGTATGATTTGTTATTATTTAATCATGTATGTTTGTATTGTCATATGTCCCATTGAGGGCCCTTGATTGGTTAATAAAGAACTTTGAACTTTGTGTTTTATTGTAAGGGTACTCGTCTTGATAAGTTGGACTTTTTTCTAGTTTGATTTTTACTGTGAGTCTTTTTGTGTATTTATTTTTTAGCCATTCATCACACATAGGGGAGAGTTCGGATCCAAGAAAACGAGTTTAACCCCACCGCAATTTTTGCGCCTGTCCCAAGTCAGGAATATGTTGGTCATTGGCTTGTCCTTGTCTTCTTATAAAATTTTAGTTTCTTGATGTTTGGGTTATTTGATGTGATTGGTTTCCATTGATTTATTCACTTGATGTTTNGGTTATTTGATGTGATTGGTTTCCATTGATTTATTCACCTTTTTTACCTTTTTGGGGCCATTTAGGGCTTGCTATATGGTGTGAGGTTCCTCACTGTGTTGAGGACCGTACGGTGACCCCTAGATGCTTTGTTTAGGGTCGTTTTAACCTGGATATGGGATGTTGTCTCCTTGACATCTACCCCATTTCCTTTCTTTTTCATATTTGTATACAATTTGCAGTTTCCTGTACAAATGCTAGTGTTCCATGCACTATCAATGTTGATATAAATAGCCAATAAATGGTGTAATAGAGGCTAGTAGGTTAACAAGAAGTCCAAGAAGTCCAGTGTTCGAATTCTGAGTGACAGCAGTCCAGATGATAGTGTGAATTGTCGTAATATGACATTGCACACTTAAATCAAACTGAGCATTCTCGGATATATTTCAGTAAGTACCTGTAGAGTAATTTAATATTATGGTCTTTACACTGTTACTTAACGGACCATTCGGGTTACTGTAAAACATTCAGCCTGGCTGTTAAAAAGATAACAGATTGATAAATGTAGAAACTTGATGGCAGGAAACACAATCTGCCATGTGCAAAATGTCGTTATTTGTATTGTTACATGGCAAGTCAGACATAAGTAACCAGCGGTCTTTATGATTGTCTAAACAACATATACGTACCATGTATGGGTTCACTCAGTAGAAGAACTGTAAATACACATACTGCAATATATTGTTTTTCCATTTTAACTGATATACAACACAGCTGTATACTTCAAAACTAAATAAGAATAAGATTGAAATGTATTCCTTCAAAATTGAGATGACCAAAATTTAATTTATGGACTAAAGCATATTAAGAGTAGAGAGTATATACATTTATAGATACATATGTGTAATTGTTAAACTAAAACGTTTTCTTGTCTTTTTTTTTCCAATTTTACAATTACATAGACATGAAACAAAAGTGAATCAAAAGTACTGATGAAGTTTTGTTTACAAGGGTCTTTCCTAGTCACCCTGCACGTTATTTGATTAACTATACAATAAAACTAAGTTTGATACTAATTTATATTTTCAACAACCAAACATCACGATTAATTTAAAAAAAAAAGGTCTAGCTTATGGTCAGTGCATGTATATACATGATGAATGCAAAATATCACATAGTACTAGGGTGCAAAGGGAATATTGTAAAACACTCTGGTTTTTATTTTCTAATGAGATGTTCTTAAGTGCACTAGCAAAACGGTGTTTCTGCGATGGTCTCTTTATCTGTCCATTGTACTGAGAATCGGCAAGGATCTTTACTGACATAGGACCGTTCCGACAAAGTATAATAGATTTGTTATTGAAAGCGAGATGTTTGAATGCGTTTCCATTGGAGGTAATACAATATTTAGCCATCTTTCTTTTTCATATGTTTTATCCAATGACTTTTGCATAATGTGGTTTGCAGTTGTCTTGTTTTAAATTATGTTCCTAGTGGCGATCATTATAGATGAGACGCGTATCTATATTGAAAAAAAAACAATGTATGGTTATTATATTAATAAAGTTATCGGAAAACAGGAAGTAGTTAAATGACGAACTTTAAAAGGGGAGATACGGATCTGAAAGCACCAGACCAGATATCAAATCATTTCTGTACAAGCAAGTTGAGATATCCTTGAAAAAACTTCAATATGGCTATAGCACATAAAAGTTTACTGACTTGAAAAGGGGACATGGTACAACTGAAGTCTAAGCCTCAAAATATATATACAAAAGCAGAGAAATCCTTGACGAAAGATTTTCCGTACGAACGGACAAATGGACA
>MJUU01050667.1:0-12341 GCA_002080025.1 Modiolus philippinarum | reverse complement strand
ATAGGAAGGTTCGCCGTGACGTCACAGACTTGAAAAGGTAAATTTGGTTGGCAAGAAATCGTGATAATTAATAAGGGTCATAAAAATGTCATTTTCAATTCACTCGTACGAAATTGTTAATTGGGGTATCTTGATAATTCTTTTTGATTGAAATTCTTGAATGTTTACACTTTTACAGGGTATTAATTTTTAAAGTAAATTTATTTTCAATATCTATATAATTAACGTTTTTGTAAAGTATATAAAATTCGGCAATTTTTACAATTTTTAAAACCACATAAATTTTTTTCTGCACAAGATTTTAAAAAAGTAAATCGGCAGAAAAAATATGAAAATATTTTAGTTTACTACGCATTTTACAGATCCAAAATCGGATGGATAACGAAAAAATGACAAAAGATCAAAAATTCTTTTACATTGTTATAAAGTGGTCTTACTACGACTTTGCCAACCAAAAATGCTCATTTGCATATGTAAATTAGATTTTATGACATCACTAACGAGGTTCGCGAACCTTCCTATAAAACTAAGTTTGATACTAATTTATATTTTCAACAACCAAACATCACGATTAATTTTTTTTTAAAAAAAGTTCTAGCTTATGGTCAGTGCATGTATATACATGATGAATGCAAAATATCACATAGTTCTAGGGTGCAAAGGGAATATTGTAAAAAACTCTGGTTTTTATTTTCTAATGAAATGTTCTAAAGTGCACTAGCAAAACGGTGTTAAGCAAAATTAAGTTCTGCGATGGTCTCTTTATCTGTCCATTGTACTGAGAATCGGCAAGGATCATTACTGACATAGGACCGTTCCGACAAAGTATAATAGATTTGTTGTTGAAATCGAGATGTTTGAATGCGTTTCCATTGGAGGTAATACAATATTTAGCCATCTTTCTTTTTCATATGTTGCTATTAGTGGTTTTATCCAATGACTTTTGCAAAATGTGGTTTGCAGTTGTCTTGTTTTAAATTATGTTCCTAGTGGCGATCATTATAGATGAGACGCGTATCTATATTGAAAAAAAAACAATGTATGGTTATTATATTAATAAAGTTATCGGAAAACAGGAAGTAGTTAAATGACGAACTTTAAAAGGGGAGATACGGATCTGAAAGCACCAGACCAGATATCAAATCATTTCTGTACAAACAAGTTGAGATATCCTTGAAAAAACTTCAATATGGCTATAACACATAAAAGTTGACAGACTTGAAAAGGGGACATGGTACAACTGTAGTCTAAGCCTCAAAATATATATACAAAAGCTGAGAAATCACTGACGAAAGATTTTCCGTACGAACGGACAAATGGACAGACAGACGAACAACTTGTCAAGGATAAAACAGTGTACCCCTCGCCGTACATATTCCTACAAAGACATGGGTAAAATAACGTGCATCGGACGGAAAATAGAATGAAAGACGGACAGGAAAAGTATTACTGTATACCCCGTCTCCTTCGGAGCAAGAATATATAATCTAGACGGGCCCCGGGAGACGGACATTATTTTACATTGCTCACTCCAATCTCGGCATGGACATGCAAAATAAATAAAACATCTTCTCAAGTTCTCACTAAATTGATTAATAGGGTTTGCTATTGGCAGCACGTGATTGGCAGACAATAAAATGGTCTGCAAAATGGTCCAAAATCAAAACATTTGAAAAGGACCTCTAGACCACAGCTGGCATATTACCCCCGACGAGTTTGGTACTGAAAAATACAAGATATCGAAATACTTACATAGAATTAATATATTTTGTGTATTCTGTTGACTTCACTGAGCTGGTTCCTCCACGGCAAATTAACCTATAAATACAATACTGGTGATTTTCAGAAAATCCTCACGCACTAAAAATAGCTTATTTGTTGTATTCTGAAATGAACTGTTTTAACATGAATTTCCAATACCATTTCATTTGAATGCAAAAAGATTTATGTTTTGTTCTTGAAGGAAACATTTATTTTATTTTGTTTTGTTAATTTGGCTTGTTATTCTAGATAAAGAAACATATCTACTTTCTATATTTCTGGCAACCAAAACAGGACCCATAATGCACAGGGGCCGGTAACATACGATGTCTATAGATAATAATTATTACGTGTCGGATCGATACAACATTAGGTAAATCAATATAGTATATATAGGTGTGTTTTTCATTATTTACAATTTTCATAGAGGATTGATTTTTAATGTCATTCAGCTGAATTTTGGCTTTTCCATGCAGATCCGTTTGGTTATTTGTTCTCAATCAGCATTTACATGTTTTTGGTTAATGGACTTCCTGCACTGATGAGACATATGTTGTCGAATACGCATATGCAGAAAATAAATTTAATTTAACAGTAACTTCGGTATCGTTTTCCCCTTCCCGCGATAATCAAACGGGACTATCAGTGATCATCAGTGCATGCGTCCGTTAGTCCGTCCGTATGCCCCAAATTTCGCACCTTTTTTCTAAAAAATTCTAGGAATTAATCTAATATTTAGGATGTGAGTCTACCTAAGTTATTAACAAATACAGTTCGAGTTAATTTCATCTTCACTGATTTCAGATGTAGTTATGGGCCTTGGACTTAAAAAATTGGTCAAATATCAGTTTTCCGTATTTTGTATTAATTTTTGCTAAATCATTAAAGGTACTATTTTAGTATTTATTATAATAAGGCAACATAGGTAACCATGACAACTAGCCATTGGTAAAAATCTAATAGCATATTTAGCAATCGTCTTAACTCTGAAAGAGACGACGTAATAATATTTTTTGTACACAACAGTAGTTAATATGGGAAAAATCCGTAGGTTTTCAAAAACACTTTTTTTGAAAACCTACGGATTTTTCCCATATTAACTACTATCCAGGAGCATGTGACAAAAAACGTGTTTACGATTTTTGTTTCTACAACGGTTAAAACTTTACTTTAAAGCACTCCAGAAGTAAAAAAGTAGTATATAACAAGAAACGTGCGGGTTATTAAACACTCCTACCTAAAACAACATTATGTTTTTTTATTTATCTCATAAATCTTTATATTATAAAAATGGAACAAATTAAAAGATAACACTTTCTAGTTATGCAAGTAAAGGCACTCCTTCTGATTTTGTGACCCAGTTCGAAGAATCCTTGGTACTAGATAAGAATAAGCAGTATGTCTTTGGTTTGTCTCAGATAAATAGTATGACTTACAGTTGGTATAATATTTCTGAGTTTTATGGTAAGTATAGTCTTGATTCTGGGAAAACATTCAAGGAATTGAAATTTGCTGATGGTAACTACAGCTACGGGGACACGTCCTCTTATATAGCGGAATTTCTATCGGTAAACGATAAAGTCGAAGACAGTGTAATTAGGCTGGACTTTGATCTGACGAGCTTTAAGGTGTTAATTACACTAAAGGCGGACGGCACTGCCGGTGCGCAACTAGACTTGAAAGACGGTAACTTTGCTGAGTTAATCGGGTTCGACAAGAAAATAGTAAAGGAGACGGAATACGGTAGTAACTTGCCTAACATCACTAACGGGATAGATAGTATTTATGTTCATTGTGATTTGATCACTAGTTCCGTTGTAAACGGTAAGTCGGGTGACGTAATCTACGTGTTTAGTACTGCAAATCTAACTCGTAGTTACCCGTTCGAGAGAACACCATATCATAGGATATTCGAGAGTAAACAAAACAAGGATTGACTCGATTCGTGTTTGGGTGACCGACGCAGACGGCAGAAATATAGACCTGAATGGTGTTGAAACCAGTTTAACTTTTATTCTGAGAGAAATATAAACGGTAAGAAAAAAATGAGAAAAGAATATAGTAAGGAGTTAGGAATTTATGTTTTTGTTGACCCGGTAACGAGGGAACAAATAGGTGGTGGATTATTCGACAGTATATTTATTGCCGCTGCAAAGCAACTGGCAAAAGAGACAATAAAAAAATCTGCCGTTGCAGCATTAGACACTGGGAGTAAAAAACTTGGTGAAAAAGTGGGAGAGTACGTAGCAGATAAAATATCACCGACGAAAGCAGGCGCAACACCAACAAAACCAAGTGAAAACGCAACACCAGTTGCAAAACCAGGTGCATTGATTAAAGAAATAAAAAAGTATGCCGACGAAAGCGTCGCATCAAAAATTGGGAAAATATTAGGTAAGGGTACGAGAATACACAAAAGAATTAATCGCTTATTGTAGATTAAAATCATACTATAAAAATGGGAAGGAAAAAACTATATGAGACAGATGTTGAAAAAAAACAAGCCCATAATGAACATCAAAAGAAATACTACGCCTCCCATAAATTTTACTGTGAGGTGTGTAATAAACTCCTTTGTATTTCAACTAAAAATATCATATTAACTCTGCGGCTCATCGTAAGAGATTCGTAGAATAAAAAGTTACCTATTTAAAGAATAAAATATCATTCAAAAGAATAAAAAAATCATTCAAAAGTTACGAGTGTCGATGGATAAAAATCATACAAATATATATTACAACGAAAAGAACGGAATTATAACGTATACTATTAGTTACCCTCAAGAAGAATTAACCAGCGATGAGGTAGAGGTGATATCAGAGTTAATAAAAGAAAGACTGGATCACGCCGTTTCAGACGGGTTTACTAATAGCGCTGATGTACTAGTAAAATTTGTCTATACTGGTAGTACACCAAGTTACAAATATAATACCACAAAGAGTATGAACTCGTTTCTTATAAGGGAGTTTACTGACTTCGTAGCGCTTTATCAGAAGTACGTAGATATGACACTACCTCCGAATGAGGATTATATACATAAAATCATAGGAATTAGAATAAAAGTGGTGAGTCCACCCAGTGGTGGATGCTGGAATAGGGAATATTCGGAGACGATAACAGATGGGGTTAAAAGGAAACGCCCATTATCAACCAATAATAACTTTTTGTTCCGATGCTTGCGACAACTCAAACCAGATTTTAATCCTACAATCACTTTTTGTGATGAGATACGAAGAGGATATGGGTTGGCTCCTAAAACACCCGTGCCGTTCCCAGTAGCGTGGGACATAATAAAAAGGTACCAGATACCTGTTGGTTTATTCTGTGAAGAGACAAAACAGCATTATGATAAAGAGCACCTCACCACCATAGAACTAGCCGGGGGTCATTACAGTCTTATTATCGGACAAGAAAAAAAGAAGTGTTCATCTTGTGGCGAAAAGTATTATGACGAAAAACATACTTGCCCGGTTATTTGTTCTCGTTGCGGTACTAGATATAAGAAAAGACATAAGTGCAATGATAACACATCTGGTTATTATCAGGCGGTAATAAAAAAGAAGGGTAGGTATTTGATCCGAAGGACAACGAAGAGTAAAGAGTTAAACCCCAACATAATTCACTATGATATTGAGACTTACACAAAAATTGTCGACCAATTATTTACCAAAAGGAGTTATGGTTGACTTGTCTGATTCAACAGAGGTAGAAACAAATATCAGGAAGAGTATTTACGGTGGACGGTGTTATAAGAGTAAGACTGAGTTTGAATCTGATCAGTTCGGAAAAAACTATGATGATGTAACTGATTTCCTGTTAAATGTGGACGTCGTCTCCCTTTATCCAACTAGTATGCTGCACGAATATCCGGTGGGTCAACGAAAATATACTGCCGTAGGCACTAGTGGCAACGAGATGAAGGGTAAAATGGGGATAAATAAAGTCAAGTACGTTTCGAATAAGGAACTGCTTCATCCAGTAGTAGCAAGAAAGGATGAAAAAGGGGCACCTAAGTGGGATCTACAAGACTCGGAGGGTTGGTATACTTCAGTCGATATAGACCAAATGATTAAATACGGCTATAAAGTCGAGATTATCGAGGGATATTACTGGGAAGAGACTAGTTAGGTGTTTTATGATTATATACAGAAGTTTTTCCAAACCAAGAAAACTAGTCAAAAAGGAAGTGTTCAGTATACACTAGCAAAGTTACTGATGAATGGGTTATACGGAAAGATGATCCAAAGACCAATATTTAATCACACCCAGACTATAAGAGACAATAATGAATATTGGTCCTTTCATCATAAATATATAATCCGGGATCTGGAACTAATTTCATCTACTTGGTATGTGTCTGGTAACTTAAGATCCGAGATTGACTCGGTTGATAAGATCAGTAAGCCTTCACACTTTGGTGCTTTTGTTCTGGCTTATAGCCACAAGATCATGTACGATCATATGACGAGGTTAAATCCAAAGAACGAAATAGATTCTGATTTTTATTATACTGACACCGATAGCCTTCATGTGCCCGGTGAACAAGCAAAACTAATACCTAATTATAATGGAAATAACTTGGGTGATCTGGCTAACGACTACAAGAAAGACGCTAAGATAATTAAAGCGGTGTATATTGCACCTAAGTTATATATGACTATAACAATCGACACAGACAATGTAATTAGTGTTAAGACAAAGGGTAAAGGATTAAATAAAACTAAGTTAACACAAGAAGACTTTCAGAAGATGTTGAAGGGTGAAGAAGTAAAGAACACAAGAGAATTCTCCATGAAGAAGGTACATCTAAAGAGGACTTCCAAAGAACAGGGTATTGATCATTTTAGTATTCTTCACCTCACAAACTTTGAGAGACATGCAAATAAAAACGAATAAAAGGAAAGAATTTTCTTGGATAAGAATAAATCTCTTCCTATAGGAAGCTGTCGATTACCACAGTCCACATAAATCCATGACGTTAAAGGTTTATGTGCTATGTCTATCATATGCTAGAGAGTCCACATAAATCTATGACGTATGGGGTTTATGTGCTCTGTCTACCATATGCTAGACAGTCCACATAAATCCATGACGTATGAGGTTTATGTGCTATGTCTACCATATGCTAGACAGTCCACATAAATCCATGACGTATATACAATGTCTAATAAATCCATAACGTATACGGTAAATTTGTCATACAACAATTGACAAAGCAGAAAAATAATAATAAATCTTTATTAAATCCCTGAAAGAACACGCACAAATTCCTCCACAAGTTAACTCCGAGAAAAGTTTAGTCCAGCATGGTGTGATTAGTCTAGAATATTCTTCCCGGTTGCTGTTTTTATATCCTGATTTATAATATCACTGTTCGTATTGTAACTATCAATTATTATTATTTTTTCCTCTGGTAATTTCGGCTTGTTCGTGTAAACGTGGGTCATAACAATCTGTCCATTTAACCAAGTGCTGTTTTCATCTCAGCAAATTCTGTTTTGTTCATTGTGACAAACCTGAAATAACATACCGTAAAAAATTTAGTTTATGGAATTGACTATTCATTATATTAAAAACCGCTTAATGGTAAACACAAATACAAAAAATATATATGAGATATAACTTACCTCGTTGTTTAGCTAACGATGCACGTTGTAGTTATGAATGGAAATTTACTTGATAACTTGGCAACAGGTTGACATCGTATTGATTTTGTCGCATTGCGAAATTTTCACTGCGGCGTATCGATTACCTATTAGGGGTACAAAAAGGAGATTAAATAGATTTTAATAAGTTATATTTCCCGATCAAAACAATGAAATATTTTCTTGTCTGGTAAGTTAAGATACAGAAAAGAATATTTATTTTTAGTAGTTAAAACAAGCGTATCTTTTGAGACCTGAAGTTCTGAAGATATAAGTTCTCTCTCCTTTTTACTCGGAAAATTATACACTACGTAGAAATTACAATTCAGACGACAGTCTTTGGGTATCCGAAAATAGGACTGACTCAAATAAATTACGCTCATTTTCTTGTGCCTTCCGCCTATAAAGTATTTCACAATAGAAGATTGATCTTGTTGTGAACAAATGTAGTCGTCAAAAATTACGATTTTTTGTTTGTCATCAGATACTTCGTCGATGTCTTCAACTATATCATTAGATACTTGCACCAAGTCTTCCAGAGACACTCCTAGTTTTTCCGCTATTTCCTCGAATCTTCGAATTAGTTCCTTGTAATAATGCTGCTCCAAATTCTTTGCGTAAAGAATAATTTTGTCGTAATGCAATAAGGGTTTAAATAAAAGGTGCATTAGCAAATTTGTTTTACCTGATCCACTTGGCCCAACAATGAGTAAACGGAAAAAATCACTCGGCATATTTTTTACTCCTTGTATTGTTTTAAAGTTACTCATATCAGACTTTTCCGAAAAATATCTAGGAATCGTCGTCATTTTTATTACTCGAAATATTTTCTGTAAATTCCTTCATGCTGTTCTTCCGTTATATCCTTATTCGACAGAAGAGTGTCTAGAATAGTCATTCCTTCGTTTACTAGTTCGTCACTGGTATTACCAGGCTCGATACCAGCAATCAAAAGCTCTAACCGATCTACTAGACTTACAGGTTCACGACAGCTACATAAAATATTTTTTGTATTTGCCACTTGACTTTACTAGAGGATGAGACGAAAGAGTGACAAGATTTCTAAACGTACGCTTCGCAGAATTAGAATACTTTTGTTTAGGATTGTATCTCTTTGTCACTAAGTCAATAAAGTCATCATCGACTGGTGTATCAGTTACTCGTTGTCCTTATTCAAGAAGCTGTTCTAAATCTAACAGTAAATCAGAAAAGAAACCGTTAGCGTCTATTTTATATGCCCCCGGTGAAAATCCTTTACCAGTTTTCCCCTGCAATTTATGGAGATACTTTTTATTTTTGTTCGTGAGATAATTAAAATCTTCTGTGGATTCCGCCTTTTTTCATTTTTCCCAGTGTTATGTTCATACCCTTTGTCCTCTTGATCTTTTCTTCGTTACTCATGTCAGTGTTTTCTAGTTGTTCCTCGGCGTCATACTGAGCAAATATATTACACCACCTGGTTGCATTTCAACTATCGGCGGTCCTTGTGGTTCCGCAGGTTCCGCAGGTTCCTCAGGTTCTTCCGGTTCTTGTATTGCAGGTACCGCAGGCTGATCCACAGGAATTAGTTGACCAAATACCGTAAGTGTTGTCGTAGGTATTGCAGCTATTGCTTTCGTTACTGGTTCAAAGAATTCTTCGAGTTTATCTGACTGAACACTTTTTCTTATTTTTTCTTCTTCCTTCTTCATTTTGTAATCCTGTACCGCTTTCTCTGCTTTTCACTTCTTTTGAGCTAGATCCTTTAATTCGTTTAACATTTTTTCTTCCTAACATAAAAATAAAACATGGGTATATTTAATGAATTTTCTCAGTCTATGTCAACAGGACCTGTAGGACAAACGGAGACTAATTTTGATGTAGTGCTAAGTAAGTATGCGAGCAAGGCTCAGTTAGATGAATATTTCCGTAAAGGACAAGACTTAGATATGGGTGGGCACAAAATCACAGGTCTTTCACCCGGTTCCGGCAACGACCACGTAGCAACAATAAAACAAATAAGCGATACTTTCTTTCCTGCGGTAGCGCGTAAAGACCTGGACATGAATAAGAAGTATATTAGGGGACTCGAGACCGACTTAGATGACACAACCTGTGCGGTAAACAAGAAATCGCTGCAGCAGAAAATAGACACACAGAAACGGAACTTTAGAGCGGAGTTTGCTAGTAAGGCTTTTGCTGCTGCAAGTGAACGAGAACTAAGAGAAGACTTGCACAGACAGTTTCTAAGACCAATTCACCTATCACAACTTGAGAAAAAAATAAGTACTGTTTATACTAAGACTGAGGTAGACGCCAAGCTAGACCCTGTTTATACTAAGACTGAGGTAGACGCCAAGCTAGCCGATTATGAGGGTTATACAAAAAATGAAATAGATACTAAAATTCAGGATAACAAGAGAGAATTAAGGAGATTTTTCAATAAAACAGGAGAAAAGAAGTACGAGAAAAAGAAAGCTGCATCATTTCTTGCAAGAGTGAAACCCGGATATTATGGTTCGTCTAGGAATGTAAAAGTCAGGTGGTTAACGGACGATTCCTATATCAACGGTGATATAGAGAAGGATCTCGACAACTGGAAACTAACCCTAAACCCGACGGACGGCAGTGCCGGTGAAACTTTATTTGTTTGGTGCGCATCTAATATTTGAATCGCCAGAAGAGCGCGTATCTACTATTCAACTTAAGATCATGTTAAAACTAGATCAATTGAGCGCATCAAAGGAAATATCTTTCACAAGAGTAAGAACAGATAACAAGGACGAGATAACACTTTTTCATATCGAGAAAATTAGAAATAGCACTACTTGTTCATTTCTTTTTACAGTCTTTCCATCAGTTATGATATTAAGCGGGAAGAGTAGGATTGCGGTGGTCGAATTACAGAAACCCACTCATTCGTTGTTCCGATTCCTACAGAGTATTGGGAAAGATATTCAATATTCTATCCGTGATTACGGTTCTGAACTAGATTTCTCAAACGAAGGAATTGCCGGTATTATCCAGGATCATACCGGCGAAACTTCTGAATACAGAGTAATTAGAGAGCGTGACGTTATAGGTCTATATCAAAAAAAGATAATCGCCAATATCGACATTGAAGTAAATGGTAAAGCGTGTTCCATAGAGTGTCATACTTGGAAGTGAAATTCATCACCCTTCAGGGAACTTAGGACAATGGAAAAAAGAGTATTCCGTTGGTCTTTATTAAGGGGCTCAAGAAGTCAAATTGCACCTGGGTTATATTGCTAAATATGTGATGATTAGTATAAGAGGAACAGGTTATCGGGTAAGAAAATTTAGTCTAACCCCGGAGGAACAATACCAACATGTATATCTAAGTCCTCCGGTTAACACAACACGAAACACTTTTAGTTACTCTCTGGGCGGTCTATTCGGTATGCCTACGTACCCTATTGCTCCTCGTGTAACTCCGATACCGATCGGGCTTCCAGTGCCTGCGGCAGACAACAACTTGGCTATTGATAAACCATTTGTTATAAACGGGAAGATCTTACACTCACCCGGGAATGGGTTTCAGCAGTGGATAAAATTCAAGGATAAGTGTACACCCATATTTACTGTCCGATTGTGCATCGGGGGTATAAGACAAGATACTGCCGTAGGCACTCCTCCGTACATCTCATGTTACAAAAAAGGGACGACACCAACAACTAGCACCGAAATTCTAGAGACCAAGAAATCCATCGGTGGTTATAATCAATTTGAGATAAAAATGAGTCAGACGTTTGAAAAGAACGACGAAATATTCTTTGGAGTTATAGCCCCAACGGGAATCGTTTGGCTAGTTTCTCCAATGACCTCACTAAATGTAATCGAAGTCGAAATTAAGTTTTAGTGTAATTTATATGATAAAAATCAGTTAAAAAAGATGAATGAATTTATAGAAGAAATAATGTTTAAGAAACAAACCGATCCCGAATGGTTCACAGACGACGATTGGAATATTGACGACGATCCGATATGTTCTAATAGTCTCCCTCCCGATCTTTACAGGGTAGTAAAAGTGCCTGCGGCAGTCGATAATATTCTAACGGTGGTAAACATCGGTTGGTGGGCGTATAAAGTGGTGTGGAATAATGACCCTTGTTCTTTTATTTATGTCCGAGAGACATCAAGTCCGACATCGGAATCCAGGAGTTAAAGTCGTCTGAATACCCTTTCCATTTAACAAATACTCTTTTATTTTTGTGATCCCGTCTGATAATCTTTTCTATTCTGTATGTCTCTTGATCTGTCTTCTGAAGTTCTTGTTCGTAGAAGCTTCCTTCTATTGGCTGGTTATTCAAGTCCGTGATCTTGTAAGTTATTGGTTCTGTGTACTGGATCGTCGAAATAGTAAGTACATCTTCGGTCCAGTTGGGTGTATAACCATTTTCAAACGTGCCTTTCTTTTTAGATATTCTGACCTTGTCGTCTAGTTTGAATTTTGGTTTAGTCTTAGATTCCTTCGTATCTGAGTAAAGGGAGGATTTGCTTGCTTCTACTGGTTTCATTTTGATTGACGAGTGCTTTGTGTTATTGTACTGCTCTACTAATTGTGGAAGTACTGAGATATAATTGTAAGTGTTATTGGCGGAAAAGTAGCGAAACATCTTTCCTTTGAGTGTGCGATTGAAGCGCTCTATTACTACAGCCTTTCCCTGATTAAAAGTGTGGTACATTCTTATTTTGTAGTTTTCTAGGAGTTTCTTAAACTTCTGGTTGTAAAACTCTGATCCCTGATCGACCCATAGTAATTCTGGAGTTCTTCCCTCTTTTAGTATGCTCTCGAATCCAATAGTCACTTCTTGTCCTGTCTTTGATTTCAGTGGAAAGCTCCAAGCGTATTTGCTGAAAACGTCAATCACATTTAGTAAGTATTTATACCCCTTGTTATCTCTGAAAATAAGCTTGCATGTCTACGAGATCTGC
>MJUU01050666.1:44061-56831 GCA_002080025.1 Modiolus philippinarum | reverse complement strand
AATCTTTGTAAAGGACCTTCCATACATCATTCCTGTAAAGTTTGGTTGAATTTGCTTCAGTGGTTTCAGAGGAGTATATGAAAATGTGATTTTCCCATAGGGTCCTATGTTAAACCATGTTCCGTGCTGGCAGCCATGTTTTTCCTCGGATCGGAACGAAATGCGCCATATTTGTTAAGGACCTAAAGTACATCACTCCTGTAAAGTTTGGTTCAATTTGCTTCAGCCTTTTCTGAGCAGAAGATGAAAATGTGATTTTTCCCATAGGGTCCAATGTTAAACCTAAGTTCCACGCTGGCGGCCATGTTTTTTATCGGATTGGAACGAAATGAGCAATCTTTGTAAAGGACCTTCCATACTTCATTCCTGTAAAGTTTGGTTGAATTTGCTTCAGTGGTTTCAGAGGAGAAGATGAATATGTGAAAAGTTTAACGGACGGACGGATGACGGACAACGGACGACGGACGCCAAGTGATGGTAATAGCTCACACTGACCCTTCGGGTCAGGTGAGCTAAAAATAAAACTGGCATTCCCCCCACCGGCTGGTATTTTTTTCTGGAATAGCCCTTAACCTATTTGGGCCTGTTCAATTAAAACATTCAAGGTATCCGGGGAAGGCACTTTTTTGGCAATAGACCCACCCATAGAAGTTTTTTAAATTCTGTCTATATGTTTCTTTTCAGTAGTCTGAGTTTAGATAACCTCCCATAGGTAATAAATAAAAGTGCCTTCCCCAGTACCTGGTATGTTTAACTGGAACAGCTCTTGGTACATATATATTACACTTTTAATAAACAGAGATACATGTAAACATGGAATTAGGTTGCTAGTAAAAAATAAGTACCACCTAAATATTAAATACTGAAACTAAGTGTCTGATCCTTGAATATCCTTCAAATCACAAGGATGATCATAACAAGAAGCTCAGAGATTAAACCTTTATCAATCACTTGACAAAATGCGAAAGGCAGATTCATGCTATAAGTCGGCAAACTTTCAAACTTGAAATCTGTTATACATTGTATTAAGTATAGATCACTGTGCTTGTTTTTCCTTTTTTCATTTTGAATGGTAGTCAAAATTTGCTCATTTTTAGCTATATTTTCACCTAAATTTACTTAGAATGGAAAAAAAAAATATGGAAAGGTAATTTATTAACTTTTTATCCATGAAAATTTTACATATTTTTGAAAATAGATATTTCTTTTTACCACTTCATTTAGTCTACACAGCTTAATCAATCAAAATACGTTTCAAGAAATCTTTGATATAAACAACATCAGGAGTGATCCTCCTGATTAACACAATCATTCGATAAACTAACAGATGGATAATCTCATTTTGTGACAAAATTAACAGTACATGTAAACTTTTAAATAAAACTATTTCAGGGTTAATGAAAATGAAATTTTGTTCTTTGTTTATTTTTACCTTTCAATTATGTAATTGGGTACAAATGAAAGAAATCTATTTTAGTACTTACTAACTATACAGTCTACACTGTCATCTGTCTGGTGTTTCTTGTTTTACTTCACCCTCTTTTGGTTTTGTCTGAAAATCAACAAAATAAGTTCTAAGAATATCTATGATTTTAAAAAACGGTTAGTGTTGGGCTATAGAGGTCTCAACTTTTCTTTCAAATATAATTTTGCCCCTGCAATCTAATATCACTAACAAAAGGTCACAATTATTTTACTTTATTATTCAATACATTAGAACATCATTGAAGCATGTCATTTCAGCAGGTGACTACATTCATTTTATAAACATTTTGCCCTTGGATGAAGATGTTAGGGTAGATAAACACACGAGGTAAAAAATCATCACCCGACACAAAGTGGAGGGTGATAATTTTTTCACCAAGCCTGTTAATCCCCCTAACATCTTCATCCAAGGGCAATATGTTTTTAATTATACTGAATGCCGGCTTGCAAAAGCATTCAAAACAATAACTTGAACAAGAACATTAAAAAAAATATTATTACATGTTACATGGTTTGTTTTTATATTCTTTCTTAAGTGGGAATAATAATTGGTAATCTTCGGTCGGAGCGGGTGTTAATTTTCAAGATCGTCAAACTTTGGGCTGAGCGGTTGTTAATTTTCAAGATCGGAAAACTTCTGTCTGAGCGAGTGTTAATTTTAGACATTAACACCCGTTGCTAGGGATAGGTGGGGCTAATGAAAGATTAGTAAAAATTAACAAATGCCGCTTGTCTAATGAAATTAATGGAAATTAAAAGAAATTTGCATAAAGTATAATAAATTCACTTGCAATATTTTAGCTGCAAATATAGTTTAAGTTAAAATCATTTTCAAAATAAACTAGAGAAATGGATAATCTTAATTTTGTATACAGTTGAACGTCATAGTTCGAACTGCAGTAACTCGAAGACCATTGATGTCTAGAACCATTTGTTCAAATTTAGCAGTTTGTCCTCAATTTTAAAATAAACTAAAGAAATGGATATCTTAATTTTGTATACAGTTGAACGTCATAGTTCGAACTGCAGTAACTCGTAGACCATTGATGTCTAGAACCATTTGTTCAAATTTAGCAGTTTGTCCTCAATAGCTCGAACACTCCCCTAACTCAAACTGTTTGAGCGATAAAAGTTGGACTGTATTTCTATATTTTTTAAAAACAAAATTAACATTTCATTTAAACCTGTAAATAAAGCTTTATAATAACAATAATACTGATACATGAAATTTTGTTTACAGACAGACTTTATATTGAAACATCTACACAATTTTCTTTTACACAGCTTAGTCCTTCGTATATGTTAATTGCTGTTGTACTACATTTTCTTTAGTCTGCCTTTGGTGTAAAAATGTTTAAATTAAGATAACCTCTGTTTCCAAGACTAATTGTAAGATCAAGAACTTATACAAAGCTGTTTTGCTATGTCAAGTCCCATATCCCCTGTTACACAGGAAACTTGTTACAGTATGTGGAAATGAATTACGCTGTGTGCAGTATGGATTCAGAAAATGTTCTATAAATGGTAAAAATTAGTATGACAAAAAAACTCCTAAAAAGAAGTATGACCAATTAGACCTGACATTGTTCATTTGGTAGCTCCTTTTCAAACAAGTGTGGACCCAAATTGATGTCTCGCCCGTCCCTTCATGGTCGCAAAATTGATGTGAATTCTCAAACTGACTAAATTAGAAAACTAAACATATTTGCTAGACTGTGAAATTAGGGTAAGTGACAAAAGCAATAGAGCAGACTGTCATGAAACACCAAAAAAGAAAATATCAGTGACCACTGATAGATACTGAAAAACCAAACATGTTCATTAGACCATGAAAATGAGATCAAGGGCTAAAGCCAAACAGCTGGCTGTCATGTTCCATTTAAGACAAACCCAAATACCAAATATTATTGACCTTACATTATTAGATACTGGGAAACTTAACATGATCACTGGACTGTGAAATTAAGACAAAAGCCATATAGCAGACTGTCATGTACTGCTCAAGACCAACCTGTATACCAAATATCATTGACCTACCACTTAGTTACTGAGAAAATGACCTAATCACAAAAATTTAACATGCTCACTAGACCGTGAAATTGAGGTCAAGGACAAAAGCCATACAACAGGCTGTCATGTACTATCTAAGACCAACCTACATACCAAATATCATTGACCTACCACTTATAGTTACTGAGAAACTTAACTAAGCACAAAAACTTCACAAGTTCATTGGACCGTGAAATTGAGGTCAAAGACAAAAGCCATATAGCAGATTGTCATATACTACTCAAGACCAACCTATATACTAAATATCATTGACATACCACTTATTGTTACTGAGAAAATGACGTAATCACAAAATTTAACATGCTCACTAGACCGTGAAATTGAGGTCAAGGACAAAAGCCATATGACAGACTATCATGTACTACCTAAGACCAACCTACATACTAAATATCATTGACCTACCCCTTATAGTTACTGAGAAACTAAACTAAGCAAAAACTTAACATGTTCATTGGACCATGAAATTGAGGTCACAGACAAAAGCCATATAGAACACTGTCATGTACTACTCAAGACCAACCTATATACCAAATACCGGTATCATTGACCTACCATTTTTAGTTACTGAGAAAATGACCTAATCACAAAAACTTAACATGAAAGTTTACGCCGCCGCCACTGCCATGCTTTGTACGCATATGTCTCGCTTTCCGCGCATTTCGCCACGGGCGAGACAAAAATGCTAAATTATTGTGGAACATTATGTATGGTGGTCTCTTGTACATGTACTTCCTAGGCATAAAGATTAATATATGCCACACTTGCATGTTTTCTTACATACATGTATTAGCAGTCGAAAACGGCTGTAAATAGCCTTTTGTATCCATTTAAGCAATTTTATAGTTTTTTTGGAAGATGGTTCTACTCTAAGGACACCAAGAACCAATTTTTTGTTGTAAGTATATAAACATTTGCCCTTCCAAATGGTAGTTAGTTTAGTTTGGTTATGAAGGTGCTTTGCAACAATTTTTTACAAAGTCTACAAAAACTTCAAATTCAGTCATAATTGTATTCAAGTGGAAAGTTCATTTGCTGAATCTTTAATTTCAGGGGGCAGACCTGGATAAGCCTTAAATTTTCCACTCAGTTAATTTCTTCAATATTTTCAGTATTGAAACTACATATGTTCCTGTTGACTTTAAGGAATATTCGACAATTTTTACTGTCCCGTTTTCTGTCTAGTGGTCATCAAAGATACCCTGTTTGCTCATATTATTTGATCTGTTCCGAACTTTATTTTTGTGTACAAAATGAGCTCTAAGTAAATTTGTATTGGAAATAATTTTTTTTTCAAATGCAAAATTCTGTAGTATAAATATGTGTGGAGGTAAGCATGATAAATACAGATTGATGCATGGGCATTTCCATATTGGCCTGGTTAGCATCCCGAGACATCCATATTCGCCTGAGACGACGTCGAGGGACAATATGGGTCGAGGGATGATAATCAGGTCAATATGGAAATGAACATGTATTAAACTTTTTATTACATACTTCCGACATTTAGAAATACCAGGCCGATATGGGCCGGAAGTCGTTTATTTGCTGAGGCCAATATGGACCGGAAGTCGTTTATTTTGTTTGAGATGCACGAGGAGCAAAAAATAACCTGTTGTTTTCCTCGGGTGTGAAAACATGGACAGTTTACTTCTGGTCATATTGATCATGCAAAAACGCTTTTATTTCTCCTAAGTATGTAATAAATGATAGTAAATTTTAATAGTTTGAATGAAATACTGTACATGGGTGTTCTGATCAGCATAGGCTGAGAATGTTACTCTATTTTGATCAGTATTAAGCACTTCTTGTAAAAAAAATTGAGGCGTTAAATTTTCACCAAAAACTAGGAATAGTAAGAAAACAAGTTCAAGTAAGATACATTAAAATTTTAGAAAATTCTAGTGTTCAATTTTTTTCCTAAATTTAAAATAAAGTGTGTAACAAGATGTATTTGTGAAACACTACATATGCCCCCAGATTCTACAGTAAAATATATGAAAATATCCAATTTTACCCCTTTTTGACCTCTGTGACCTTGACCTTTGACCTATTTTTTTTGTTTGGATGCATATTTATGTTCATATTGACAAGACCTATACACTTGCCAAGTATCAAAAGTCTATCTTACATAGTTCAAAAGTAGTTTATTACCATAAAAACACCCAATTTAACCCCTTATTCTGAAAAAGATGAAGCCCCTTTGGGCCTCTTGTTTATTGAAATGGTTTTAATTGTTAAAAGTATCTGTTTAAACATGCTATAAGAAACCTACAGCAAAATACTGCATCAAGATCAGACAAAAAATTTAAAATTCATTTTTTTCCTTTTGTCCCCACTTCGGCCTCTTGTTTCTCAAAAAGGGTAAAAGCTACCTCAAATCTGTTGACATACTACAGTTAGCAATAACATGAAACAAAGCCTGTCTCAATAGGATAAATAATAAGGATTCTACAGTCAAATATTTGAAAACAGCCCATTTCACCCCTTTTTAACCTCTGTGACCTTGATCTTTGACCTGACTAATTTTTTGTTTGCATATTTATGTTCCTCTTGACTAGACCTATACACCTGCCAAGAATGAAGAGTCTAACTTATATAATATAGTTCAAAAGTTATAGCCAGAGACAGACAGACAGACAGGACAAAAACAAGGTTAAAGTTTCGGACGCAGAGACAGACAGACAGACAGGACAAAAACAATATGACCCCCACCCCCACCCCCCGATCATCAATCTGGGGGCATAAAAATCAGTAAAATTGCTGAATCTATGCTTTAAATTACCTCCCTTATAGGAAATCTGACTTTTATAAAATTTAAATATTTTTAGATGTCATTAAAAAAAAACACAGTAAATTCACTCATTATAATGCCTATTGCAAAGATTCTCTTTATTTATTTAAATACTAGAAAAGTAGAAAAATACAGTTATCTACCCCTACCTAAGGTCTACTCTATTAAAAGTATGAAAATGCATTTGAATTGATTACATTACGATAGTGAATATAAGGATGACCTATAAAAATGTTTTTAGTGAAGATTTAATGCATACAAAAAATTGATATACTGAAGAAAATAAATTCATGAGAAAGTGTGTATAAAAAACTGATTTAATGCATTCATAAAGGAAAGTGGCCATTCCTTTTTGAAAATGCATTTGAATTGATTACATTACGACAGTGAATATAAAGATGAGCTATATAAATCATTTTAGTGAAGATTTAATGCATACAAAAAATTGATATACTGAAGAAAATAAAATCATGAGAAAGTGTGTATAAAAAACTGATTTAATGCATTCACAAAGGAAAGCGGCCATTCCTTTTTGATGAATCAAAATACAACGCAATATAATCTGGTCTGTATTGTGACTTCCTTACAATTCTGTGAAATTTAGATCAAATCTGAGAAATATTTCTAAAGGAGTTTTGTCGCTATGGACCCGAGGAGGGACTAAGACCATTACTAGGTCCTACCATTGTGGTGTAGCAATGGACAATCAATGTAATGTAAAGAGTAACTATGATTACTTAAACCTTAAAGTAGGGCATTTATACTAGGCAAAAAAAGAAACGTTACACTTCCGAGTATTTGCAACGGACTTGGAATTTGGTGTCTCATATTTTTTTTTAAAATAAAAGAAACGACTGGAAATTTTGACAGCATGTTTGTTTAACCCAAAGCTTTAGTTTTGTGCAAAAAAATGAAAATTAATTTTCAAAGTTTTTGAGATTCCAAAAAATGCTTTTTTACCCCCCAAAATTGAAAAACATTAATTGCAACAGAAATTGACAAACATAAACATTACCTCGTAAAAAATTGAACCCTTTACAAAGTAAGATAACAAAATAACACACATTTCAAAAATGTATTGCTCATTTTGATTCGATTTTTGTGACACCCGTTTTCCAGTCTTCCAAACTAAAGTTGCCAATAAAACATTGCAAATGCCTGCAAAATGAAGAAAAGCTTGGATGGTTTCCATTTTAACACACAGATTAAAATTTATAAATTAATAAAGTCACAGATACGTACAAATTAAAATAGACAATATTGAAGGAGTGTAACGTTTCTTTTTTTGGTCAGTATATATGGACATAGGGATAGACTGAGAGAGGGACAAATTCCATAGTAAGGTCCTTCCATCATGGTGCCATGTCAATAAACATTACGCAAGAGTAACTCGTAGCTAACTTAAACCTACTCCACGTATGAAAAATCTAAAAATCATTGGCATAGCTTACGTCACTGTTTTTTTTCAATACCAATCACTTGATTTTTGATGCAAGTTAAATATTTCACATATTAGAAGAAATTCGGTATATTTGTGGTGCATATTTTTCCTAGAAAAACCTTGAAAATCCACCATTGAAAGTAAACAGCTTGGCTAATAACATTCCAAAGCAAGACCCTTTCAGGCAGGCAATATAAATGGGGCAAAAATCTATAATGAGTCATTTAAAGTATTAGCTGTGGATATCTTCATAAACCACCTCATGCATTTTATACTTTGAAATGAAATGCCTTCCATACTAGATATCCTGGAATGAAACTTGTAAATCTAATTGCCAGAACACATCTCTATATTACCTTTAATACTGGTTTTGGAACTCCAATCAAGTCACATAACTGATTTCTAATTGGTCGTATTTCACTTAAGTCATTGTCCCTGAAAGCAGAGGGAAAAAATAAAAGGTTTTACAATTAAAGTCAGAAAGTTTTAGGACTATACATGTTAACAAAATTATATTTTTGTCTCCCTATTTATATAAATTTGAACTGCTTAATTGTTTATCATAACATGTTTAATATTGATACAAATATTGATATCTGCTTGGAGGAATATAAAATCTTATACTGGGGTTGAAATGTGAGGCAAGAAAATCTCAGACACTGAAGGGAGAGATTTTCAATTCTCCAATAAAGGCTGCTGAATCTGAGATGATTGATGAAGTATCTTACCAAAGGGTTTCTTGTACCTAAAAATTGCTAATCATATGCAGCATTAAATGAAACTACTTTTGACAATTTTTTTTATTTTGACATTCAGTAATTCCTCATCAAATCTTTCAGTTTTTTACTTTATTCTTATCATTGGGCAAGTTCTATTTCTACCATTCAATGTATCCTGTATGAAAATTTCAAGCACACAATGACTGCCCCTATCAACACTAATTAATCAGTCTAATTAACCTATTTACCTGAAGAGTGCTAATTTTGTTGATTAACACAACAATCAATAACTTGATGTGTTCTATAATTTCACCAAGACCATTTTCAGTTTAAACAAATACAAAAAAAATCATCAGTGGGAGATTATAGGGTGGAATGCACTTTAGTGGGAGATTTTCATCCTTTACATTAGTGGGAGAATGGTTGAGTTAGTGTGAGTCTCATGTGCAAAACGTGAGGGTTAACACCAATAATAAACCTCAAACTTCATCTAATATTTAGGTGAAAAATGAAAAAAGGTCAAAGTTAAGCATAGGATATATGAATGAATATGCATCAAAATTAATGAGGTAGAAGTAAATTAATTCAGGGTAAGTAAATAATTTCAGGTAAATTATCAGTATAATATGCCTCTAAATTGAGAGAATCAAATGCAAGACAAAGGAGAGATGGAATAGTCCAAGACATGGTCATATCAGGTCTTTAAATATATTTACCACATGGTTTCACTGATCATTGTCATGACATCATCTAAAACCTCGTCTGGTACCACATCATCATACGTCACCAAGGCTTCATATAACTTATTGGCTGTTGTTTTCCTAACCTGAAAATGAAAAAGCAAAATTTTAAATTACTAGTACACTTGAAATTCACCTTAATATCACTAGACATATCTTTACCACTTACCCTTAAGTAAATGTGATTTGATTAACAATATGCACAAGGTGCCTTTGATGTTTGACATCAAATACTATGAAATATATGATATCTACAAAAGTTACCATTAAAAACTCATTGCACAAATTTTACAATTTTCCCAGAAATACTTGTAAAATCCTCAGAATCCAGGATATCAGTTTCATTACTTTACAATTTACAGTCTGTGCCTTCAGCCACTAGCCCTATGCCAAAGACTAGTAAAATCAGTCTCAGTCTAGTCATAATTACAAGTCACTAGGTAAAATTTTTCTTTTTGAACACAGAATCTCTTGTTAGGGCTATTTAAGTTGAGTCCGGGCTAGTAGTACATGGGACCTTACTAGCCCCTCTAGGCTAGTGAATCAAAAGGTTTTGGACACAGACTGAATTTACCCTTACATATCTGTTATATTCTAATCTCTTCAGCATAAGAATAGTCCAAATAAAGTTGTGAATCATTTTAAAGTTTTATTCTTGTATACTTTAATACAGTATACTAGAATAAAACTTAAAATGCTTAACTGTATATTGGGTTATTTTCACGTCGGCTTTTGTCCACAGTTTTGGTGTTAAACAGGCCAGTGAAAAATTTGCTAAGTTTATAATTCACGTTTTATACCCAATTTTTTTCATTTGATTAGGCAGTGAAAATTCGTGTATATAGGGAAAACCTGCCGCGAATATAGGGAAAATTAGACATGCGCATAAAAATCCTGATATACGGTTTATGGAATAAAGGACATTTTGTTTTTGATACGGACTTTATCACGGCCAGTATCAATTGAGCCTGTTAGGCCGAGCTTGATGGGTTACGCCATGATAATGTCTGTATCAAAAACAAAATGTCATGTATTTCTTTTATCTGTGATTCACAAAATGATAAATACATGTAGAACTGTTTAATAAATTGAAATTTTTATTTTAGCACTGTTAAACTATTATTTATTGCAATAATTTAAATGCATTCTTCATTCAACGTATTATGCATATAAACATGACATATAGTAATAAAACATGACATCAGCATAGCAACCCACACATTACATCGTGATAGTGTCCAGTTTGGTAATACTGAGATGATCAGTCTATATAGATCAAAAGAAATTCATACAAATTACCGATTAAGTATAAAGATCAATGTACATTCAAGATACTTTAAACAGTTTGCAATGTGTTTAAAGATGAATCCCACTATTAAAACTGACAATAAGAATGTAATGAAACTTTGTCCACTAGCAGATATTTGGACGCCCTCTTATTTTCACTAATAAAAAAGAAGGGTCACCGACCTCGTTTTCGATCTATGACGTCACGTTTCCTCAAAATTATGAAGGATTGTTTTCATTTTATTGTATCAATTTTGTGTGACAAGCTGGCGAATTCTGCTTTTCTATCGCTGTTTTGATAACATTGAAAACTGAAGAGTTGGAGAAGAAAATGATATATTTAAGTATGCAATTAAGTAAAGGTCCAAAAAATAAGTTCCCGCCATTTTTTTCCACTATACTGCTAATGCAAAAATCAATATATCAGGAAAACTGACAATAATAATTTGTTCATATTTTGGCAGAGAAAACCTCTTATTACATTGTACAAAATAAGCAAATAAAAATATGGGGTCACCGAATTAGGAAAAAAGATATTTCCAAAAAATGCATGAAAAACACAAATGGCAGGAAAGAAATAGCGCGTTTTTTTTACATTGACGTTAAGCGACGTTTTGGACCAATTTATGCAAAAGTAAAACGTCTTGTCTCCTACTGCAGTCAAATTGTAGGTATTTAAATGTTTTCTGTCTTCTTTTTTCTAAATATAAAGCTGTACAAATGTAAAAATAATATTTCCGTAAGAGAAGTATGGCTATCTAGCCGTGAATTTTATTCGTTTGCTGGGTCATTCAAATATCATAGAAAATCATGTAAGATAGTAAAACGTGCACTTCCTAAGAATAAAATTAAACAAGAGCTGTCGCCCAATGGCAGCCAAATATACCCCACGCTCACTGAACCCTGGATCGATATGGTAAGTGCAAATTTATGTGGGTGTGGACACAATACAGGTGTGGAAACAGTACAAGTGTTGACACAATACAAGTATGGACATAATGATATAATCTTCAAGAAAGAACTTTTCCCAAGGGTTCCAATGAAAATACTCTGTCTAAATCAGACAAATATAAAATTCACTCTTTTTTTTAGCCTATTTGACATTTTACACAAAAATCATAAGCATTAGAGAAATTTCATGACAACACTTTGAAAACAACTTTTCAAGAGGATTATAACAGTTTGACTTCACAATATCTATGCTTAATTTTTTTTCTTGGAAAAAAAAGATAATTGCAGGAGAAATCAACACAAGTCAAAGTCGAATTATCTCCCCTTCCTGATTTCAAACAATGATCTTATTCCTTCATGCAAATCTACATATAGTATTCTTCCTTTGTGTAAAGTTTCATCAAAATCATTCCAGTGGTTTAAGAGGAGTTGCCCTTATGAGGTAACCCATACATAGGGAATCAACGAAAAGTCAAAGTCGAATTATCTCCCCTTCCTGGTTTCGGACAATAATCATATTCCTTCATGCACATCTCCATATAGTGTCCTTCCTTTGTGTAAAGTTTCATCAAAATCCTTCGAGTGGTTTAAAAGGAGTTGCGCTTACGAAGTAACCCATAAAGAACACATATATAGGGAATCTATGAAAAGTCAAAGTCAAATTATCTCCCCTTCCTGGTTTCGTACAATAATTATATTCCTTCATACACATCTCCATATAGTGTCCTTCCTTTGTGTAAAGTTTTATAAAAATCCTTCCAGTGGTTTAAGAGGAGTTGCGCTTAGGAGGTAACTCATACATAGGGAATCAACAAAAAGTCAAAGTCCAATGATCGACCCTTCCTGGTTTCGGACAATAATCATATTCCTTCATGCACATCTCCATATAGTGTCCTTCCTTTGTGTAAAGTTTCATCAAAATCCTTCAAGTGGTTTAAGAGGAGTTGCGCTTACGAGAAGTGTGGACAGACGGATGGACAGACAGACAGACAGACAGACAGTCAGGTTGATTCCTATATACAGACTTGCCTACCCCTCTTGGTCAAAAATAGTAAGTTACTTGATCAAAAATCGTAATCTGAGATCGAAAATAGTACGGCACTTTTTAATGCAAACAAGTGATGACCCTAAAGGATGTCTCGCCTGTCCCTGCTGGACTCTAAATTGATGTGAAATCTAAGTGAACTAATCAGAAGAGTGTACATGCTCACTAGACTGTGAAATTGAGGTCAAGGACAAAAGTCACCTGCCAGACTGACATGTACTACCCAAGACCAACCTACATA
>MJUU01050666.1:15073-32347 GCA_002080025.1 Modiolus philippinarum | reverse complement strand
GACAATGTTGAATTTTCCCGCCTTTTTTGGCAGCCATTTTGAAAATGGGGGTAAACGAACAATTTTTAACATCAGTTTTGAAGTTGCTTCATCATTACCTTTTTGGAAACCAAATTTCATTGAAATCGGACAATGTTGAATTTTCCCGCCTTTTTGGCGGCCGTTTTGAAAATGGTGGTCAACCAATAATCTTCAACATCAGTTTTGAAGTCGCCACAGCATTGCAAACATTTAATCAATTTACACTTAACCTTCATCTTCTATAGTTTTGGAAATAAAAGATGAAAAATATGAAAATAATGAAAATTCCGTGAAAAAAGGGCAATAACTCCTACAAGCGTTTTTGGAATATCTTCAAAATTTCAGGGTAGGTAGATCTTGACATGCTGAACATTTTTGCTTTATAAGGTTGACTTGTATCTCTTATAGTTTTTCTGATAAAAAATCAATAAAGTTCAAATTTTGCAAATTTTACAGAAAAAGGGCAATAACTCCAAGACAGGTTTTCGGATTTTCTTCGAAATTGCAGGGCAGGTAGATCTTGCTATGCTGATCACTTTTGCCACATGTCAGATTTTTGATATCTGTAATGGTTTTTGAGTTATTTGCAAAAAACAGCAATTTACCCCCTTCGTTCTATTTTTAGTAACAGCAGCCATGTTGTTTGGTCTTCGGACTAATCGAACACAATTTTTAAACTGCATACCCTGGTGATGCTTCAGGTCAAGTTTGGTTACAATTGGCTCAGCAGTTTCAGAGGAGAAGATTTTTGAAATTGAAATTATTGACGGACGACGGACGCAAAGTGATGGCAAAAGCTCACATGGCCTTTTAGGCCAGGTGAGCTAATGATGTTTTCTTACCAATGTGGTCAAATATTTAGCTATGTTCTTCATTAGCACCCACGTTTTTATGTCTGAGCCTATTGAAATGAATAATTTTTGCAAAGGACCTATACATTAAGTTAAATTTGCTTGATTAGTTTAAGAGATGATGATTATAAGGATGGTTATCTCATTCCTGGTTTCCATGTTAAACTATGTTCTGCACTGGAGGCAATGTTTTTTGTCAGATCGAAATGGAATGAGCAATTTTTGTTAAGTACCTTCCATACATCCTTACTGTAAAGATTGGTTGAATTTGCTTCAATGGTATCAGAGGAGAAAATGAAAATGTGATTTTCCCTTAGGGTCCAATGTTAAACTATGTCCAGTGATGGCAGCTATGTTTTTTATGGGATCAGAAACTTTTCGGCAATCTATGTGAAGGACCTTCCATACATTATGGAGAGGAGATAGCAAATATATATGCTTTACCCATAGGGTCCAATGTTAAACTAGGTTCTGCCCTGGCATCCATGTTTTTTAGCAGATCGGAAAAATTCAGTAATTTAAGTAAAGGACATTCCATACATCATTCCTGTAAAGTTTGATTCAATTTGCTTCATTAGGTTCAGAGAAGATAGCAAATATATGCTTTTCCCATAGGGTCCCATGTTAAACTATGTTCTGTGCTGGCAGCCATGTTTTTTAGCGGATCGGAAAAGTTTGGGCAATCTTAATAAAGGACCTTCCATACACCATTCCTGTGAAGCTTGGTTCAATTTGCTTCAGTAGCTTTAGAGGAGATATCAAATATATGCTTTTCCCATAGGGTCCCATGTTAAACTATGATCTGCGCTGGCGGCCATTTTTTTTGGCGGATCGGAAAAATTTCGGCAATCTAAATAAAGGGCCTTCCATAAATCGTTCCTGTAAAGTTAGGTTCAGTTTTGTTCAGTTGTCTCAGAAGAGATAGACAAAATGTGCATTTTCCCATAGGCCCCCATGTTAAACTATGCTATGTTTTTTGGGGGATCGGAAAAATTTCGGCAATCTATGTGAAGGACCTACCACACATCATTCCTGTAAAGTTAGGTTAAAATTGGTCCAGTAGTTTCAGAGGAGATAGTCAAAATGTGAAAAGTTTATGGACGACGACGACGACAGACGCCAAGTGATGGCAAAAGCTCACATGGCCTTTGGCCAAGTGAGCTAAAAATGTGTTATTCCCGTTTGAATTATTTAAGGTTGAGATTATGAAATCCAGTATTCGTATTGTGATGTCACCAAGTCTCTATGCTTATTAGAACCCTGTAGTGTTCTCAAAGCGTTTGTAGGACGCCATATTAGAATGGGTCATTTAAAATGTTTTGATAAATTGCAAAGATAAATTTGGCAAATATAAGCACATAGAAAATAATCTTTTTTTTAATCTAACAGCTTTGTTTATTCCAGTTGTTAACATTTTTCCTAAATTATGAACTTTCAAATGAATTGAGGTAATTAAGAGCAGGACAGTTTTTTGTTGACCTTATAGTTGTTTAAAGGGAATAATGGAGTACCCACAGGGGTCAACAGCTGTGTCTGCTTCCCCACTTAGGTATATTTTGGTAACTATGAATGGTAGGGGCATAAAACTTAGCATACATATGCATCTAGGGTCAACTTAAAAAACATTTTAAATGCCATTGATCATTTTGTCTTTAAACTACTTCACAAAATATTTATATATATGTACTTACTAGAGATTCTGTAATCCCACCAACACTAACAGTAAACCCTAACAAAACATTATATGTATATAATTCACAACCCAATAACTTGGCAAATCGTGGAAATGTGTCAGATGGTGCAGCCCAATTTATTTCATCTATTTCTGACCTATATAAAAAAACATTTAATAATTGGTATTAATATCATACAAAATAAATTATATCCATTATCATTGAAGAAGGTAAATCTCACAGATAATCAAAAAGAAAAGAAAACACACTTTTTTGGCAATTCTTGAGCAGAAATCTTTGATGCACAAAAATAATTTGAAGTGTAAATATCAAAATCACCTAGGAGATAGCAGAAATTATTTATAGCAGCAAAATGCACATACAATACCATTTCTCTCCAATCGGAAAACAGAGAGAATATAAATCTAACACCTGTAAAATTGCAAGATCAAGAAATATATGAAACTTAAAGGTAGGATATCCATATTTCTCTCAAGAGGCTTTGCCCAGTCAGAGATCTATTGACATCTTATGAAAATGGTGTCACAGATTTATGAATTTTACACTTTCAATAATTATTGATTATTAAAAAATCTTATAACCCCATATATTCTTTTTATTTTGGATACATATTGTGTAATAAAATCACACTATTTATTAATGTATGCACAAATTATTCAATGGAACAAATAACCAGAGGCTCCAAGGAGCCTGTATCGCTCACCTGGCTTTAAGTTGCAACAATCAAGCTAACATTGTAAGTTATATATTTGATCTTCAGTCTTTCAAACTTTGGTAGCTCAAACACCACTAATATCTTGAACTGCATTTAAAGTCTGATCATGTTTTACTATATTTCTTTGTTGGGTTTTTTTGACAAAAAAAACATTCTTGCTAAGGACCACTTTGCCACCAATTTTGAAGTGGAGACATCATTTGTGACGTCAACAAACAATTTTCAACATTGGTTTTGAAGTCGCAACATCAATATCTATTTGGAAACCAAATTTAATTCATTGCAAGAGGAAAATGTTGAATTCTCCTACTTTTTTGGCAGCCATTATGAAAATTGTCATCAATGATCAATTTTTATCACCGGTTTTGAATTTTTGACATCAATATCCACTTGGATACCACATTAAAATCGGACAATGTTGAATTTTCCCGCCTTTTATTGCTGGTCATTGTTAAAAAGGCAGTCAACAAATAATTTTCAACATCGGTCTTGAAGTTGGGACATAAATGCCTATTTGGAAACCAAATTTCATTGAAATTGGACAATGTTGAAATTTCCCGTCTTTTTGGCGGCCATTTTAAAAATGGCGGTCAACAAACAATTTTCAACACCAGTTTGAAGTCGCTACATCAATATCTATTTTGAAACCAAATTTTATTGAAATCAGACAATGTTGATTTTTCCGGCCTTTTTTGGCAGCCATTTTAAACATGGTGGTCAAAGAACAATTTTCAACACCAGTTTTGACGTTGCCACAGCATGGCAAACATTTTAACAATTTACACTTAACCTTCATCTTTTATAGTTTTGGAAATAAAAGACAAAAAATATGAAAATTTTGAAAATTCTGTGAAAAAGGGCAATAACTCCTACAAAGGTTTTTGGATTTTCTTCAAAATTTCAGAGTGAGCAGATTTTGATATGCAACTTATGGTTGACTTCTATTTGCTATAGTTTTTCTAACAAAAAACAAGTGTGTCTCGCTTGTCTCCACTTGGTTGCAAAATTTATGTAAAAACTCAAACTGACTAAATCAGATTACTTAACATGTTCTCTAGACTATGAAATAAGGATAACTGACAAAAGCAATACAGCAGACTGTCAGGTATGATCCAAAACCAAAGTGTCAAATATAAGTGACCTACAATTGATAGATGATAGATACTGAAAAACCATACATGTTCACTAGACCATGAAAATGAGGTCAAGAGCAAGTGATATTCCATCAAAAACCAACCCACATACCAAATGTAATTGACCTTACAATAATAGATACTAGGAAACTTAACATGATCACTGGACCTTGAAATTGAGGTCACAGACAAAAGCCATATAGCATATTGTCATGTACTACTCGAGACCAACCTACATACCATATATCATTGACCTACCACTAATAGTTACTGAGACACTAAACTAAGCACACAAACTTAACATGTTCATTGAACCCTGAAATTGAGGTCACAGACAAAAGCCATATAGCAGAATGTCATGTACTACTCAAGACCAAATATCATTGACCTACCACTTATAGTTGCTGAGAAAATGGCCTCATCACAAAAACTGAACATGCTCACTAGACTGAAATTGAGGTCAAGGACAAAAGCCATATGACAGACTGTCATGTACTACCTAAGACCAACCTACATACCATTTATCAATGACCTACCACTTATAGTTACTGAGAAACTAAACTAAGCACAAAAAATTATCATGTTCATTGGACCGTGAAATTGAGGTCACAGACAAAAGCCATATAGCAGACTGTCATGTACTACTCAAGACCAACCCATATACCAAGTATCATTGACCTACCACTTATAGGTACTGAGAAACTGACTTATCACAAAAACTTAACATCAAAGTTTATGCCATGGGCACCGTCATACTTTGTACGCATATGTCTTGCTTTTCCCGACTTTCGTCACGGGCAAGACAATAAAATATATCAAAATTTTGAAAATTTTACGGAAAAAGGGCAATAACACCTAGATGGGTTTTCGGATTTTCTTCAAAATTGCAGGGCAGTTAAATCTTGCCATGCTGATCACTTTTGCGCAGTCAGGGTATTGATATCTGTAAAGATTTTGAATTATTTGCAAAAAACAGCAATTTACTCCTATGTTCTATTTTTAGCAACAGTGGCCATGTTGTTTGGTTTTCTCAGTAATTGAACACAATTTTGAAACTGCATACCCTGGTGATGCTTCAGGCCAAGTTTGGATACAATTGGCTCAGCAGTTTCAGAGGAGAAGATTTTTTAAATTGTTGATGGACGACGGACGCAAAGTGATGGCAAAAGCTCACTTGACCTTTTAGGCCAGATGAGCTAATAAGAGACAGTGTATGATAAAATGAAAACAAATAAACAAGATACATACTTTGGGAAAATCTTTTCCAATTCTTCTCTGTGAGGTATATGAGGAATTTCTGGTCTGAAAAATCATGTTACTGATTCAGAATGACTTTTGTGATCACATTTTTATCTTAAAAGCTAAATATTTGTCATTTAATGTTCATATTGCTGGCAAAGTAACAACTTTTTTGATTTTTGAGATTTGTCACACTAAGTAAATTGGGACCATCACAGATGCCCAACACATCCAATGTATTCAGTAAAACTTGTTCAAGATAAACACTTTTGACTGTATTTGATGGGAACATAGTGAGCTGAGACTTTATTGTTATATTTCTAGTTAATATTCTACTTTAATTTACTTCAAATCATCTACTGATTTAGCAAAGAAAATTTTTCATATAAACCCAATGCAGTACAATGTACAACTACCTCCAAGTGAAATAAATAGCCTTCTTGGGTCAACAAACTCAATACATACATTTCAATTGGGCAACATTACTTTTGACACAAAGACAAAATAAATTGAGCTATTTAATAAAAGACAGTATTCAAAATGAATCAGATGAACAACAACAAAACAAAAATCTTCTTACAAAATGTGAAAAAGATATTCAAGTAAGGGTCCAAGATTACATCTGGACAAATAAACAAGCCTTAGTGCAAAAAAATACAAAGAGATTTACTTCAAAGCTGTTAATATAATACATGTATTGTAGTACATAACTTCAACACAATGTAAAAATAAAAGGAATAAAATGCAAAATTGTGTGAATGTAAAATACAAGGTTCATACACCTTTTTTTTGGTCCCAATTTTCCATGACTTTTCAGGGATTTTTCTTAAAATTCCATACCCAAAATCACAGACATATTGCAATGTCATGCTGTGTTCCGATCATATTATCTGGTTCCTTGTTTGAATAAAAATCAATAGGAGAAAAGCTGATGATAAAAAGGAAACCAAGATGATTACTTCCCCTTTAATGATGTTTGATTACTTCCTTTTAATATTGACCTCACTGGCAAGATTGTTAGACAATAACCCCACAAGTTTCCTACAACAATAAAAAATATTTTTTACATTTTGATTAATTTCCAGGACCTTTCAAGGACTTTTGGCAAAAATACTGGATTCCATGACTTTTCAAGGCCTTAATTTTCAAATTGAAATTCAATGACTTTTCAAGGATTCAAGGACCCGTACCAACCCTGTAAATAGTGTTATTACATCCTGGATGCAACGATACAAAATAAATACTTATGAACTTACTTATGATATAAAAGCTGACTAAAAATAGAACCTGCATGTGCTCGTGTTCTGTCTATTTTTTCACAGGCCTGCTGTAGTAATGAACAAAACACATTTTTTGATCTGAAATAGAAATAACAAACATTTCTAAATGTAAATTTACTTCAAACATGGATAATTTTTAAAAAAATTTCCAATATTGCAACATTTGCTAAAGGCATGAAGAAAACTTATGCAATGACCTGGAATGTGGGACTGAAATTGGCAAGATGTTAGTTACAAAAGAAACACCATTATTTTTTAGAATTTGAGGTTACCAAACACTCTTATGAATAGAAAGAAATATTCACTGCAAATCTTATAAAACTGGACAGTAGTAGACAGAACATATTGACAAATATAAATAAAATTCATAATCTGAATTTTTAGTGAGAATGTAAATTATTTCCCTAAACTTTGATTGTCTGAACTGCAAAACCAATACCTTGAACATCTAAGATGTCTTAAACATTTTTTTGTAGTCTCTTTTTTCTAAGTTTAAACACAGATTGACCTCAATAGCTTGACTGTAAAAAAATGTAAATTACAAAAGCTACCCCTTAGTGAATTCTTTTTACAATATTCACAAAAGTTTGAGATCTCCTAAGATTTGGTTTGGCAAGCAATGAGAACTGCAGGACCAAATTAGACTAACTAGAACTATATTTACAAAAATATAGAATATCATCAAGTTTTTTTCTGATTTTATCCAGTTTTTACCGAGCTAGATGTCAGCCATTTTTTGTGTTGTGTTGTCAGACTACACATTGTCTGCAAAATTTTGGGGTATTTTTAGGAAAAAAATGACAAACAAGAGGCTCTCAAGAGCCTGTATCGCTCACCTGGGCCATGGCTGACATAGAGAGATGAATGATATTTCCAATAAGGTCCAGAGTTTAAGCTATGTTCACTGCTAGAAGCAACCTTGGATTGGAATTTAAAATTTAGCAGAATGATTTTTTTTTCTAAAATTTCAGTTTTCTTGTTTGGTGTCAATGGCAACTGAATGCATCATCTTCCATTATAACCCATAACAGACCCCCCATTCAAAAAAATTTGGGCAGGGGTTCCCCTTATCATCTATATACCGGTAATACATATTGCTGAAATTATATACATTTTGAGCACCCTTTCATAAAAAAAAATTGGACAGAGGTTGCCCTCATAATCTAGTTTATACATATTGCTGAAACTGTAATAAAATATGTAGCAGAATACTTTTTTTCTAAAATTTCAGTTTTCTTGTCTGATTTCCATGGCAACTAAGAGCTCCTCCATCCATTACAACCTAAATCAGACCACAGTTCAAAAAAAAAAATTGGGCAGGGGTTCCCCTTATATTCAAAGTAATACATATTGCTGAAATCAATGCATTCAGAGACACCTTAAAAAAGAAAAGTGGCAAAGATTGTCCTGATAAATTGCTGTAATTATAACATGTTTGAAAAGAAAATTAAGTTTATAACCTCCCTTAGTTTAATTATCTACCTATTTTTAAATTATAGACACTCCCTAAAAAATGTGTTGATGTACATAATGAGAACTATTTCATATATATAATACAAGTTCTAGTAATAAAAAAAATATTTCTGTATGAACATTAAAACTTTTGTAACTATTTTTGTTATTAAATCATTTTAGGCTTTAAAGTGTTACACATTTAACTATAGGTGTACCCTACTGGCTGCCACCTTGTATTGTAAGGACATAAGGACCCTTATTGGACATGGCCATCTTGGATGAGGTATGGACCTGTTGGATGCCTTTTTTGAAAGAGATCATCTAAGGACCATTGTTACTAAGTTTGGTTCTAACTGGACTGTTATTTTCTGAGAAGAAGATATTTAAATGTGTTTTCCCATAGGGTCCAATGTTAAAAACTATGTTTCCCGCTGGCGGTCATCTTGGATGAGGTATGGACCTGCCAGATACCTTTTTAGGAAGGAACCATGTAAGGACCACTGTGATTCAGTTTGGTTATATTTGGACTGGTAGTTTCTGAGAATATCTTTTCAATAGGGTCTAATGTTAAAACTATGTGCTGCTAGCGGCTATCTTGGATGAGGTACAGACCTGCCGGATACCTTTTTTGGATGGGACTATCTAAGGACCATTGTGGCTAAGTTTAGTTTTAATTGGACAAGCAGTTTCTGAGAAGATCTTTGAATGTCTTTTCCATAGGGTCCAATGTTAAAACTATGTTCCCTGCTGGCGGCCATCTTGGATGAGGTACAGATCTGCAGGATACCTTTTTTGAAAGGGACCATCTAAGGACTTTTGTGACTAAGTTTGGTTATAATTGGACAGGAGTTTCTGAGAAGAAGATCTTTGAATGTCTTTCCCATAGGGTCCGATCTTAAAAACTATGTTCCCCACTAGCGGCCATCTTGGATTAGGTACAGACATGTCCGATACCTTTTTTAGAAGGGACCATCTTAGGACCATTGTGACTAAGTTTGGTTATAATTGGACTGGTAGTTTCTGAGAAGAAGGGTCCAATGTAAAAACTATGTTCCCCGCTGGCGGCCATCTTTGATTAAGTACGGACCTGCTGGATACCTTTTTTTAGAAGGAACCATCTAAGGACCATTGTGACTAAGTTTGGTTATAATTGGACTTGTAGTTTCTTAGAAGAAGATCTTTGAATGTCTTTTCCATAGGGTCCAATGTTAAAACTATTATACCCGCTGGCGGCCAACTTGGATTAGGTACGGACCTGCCGGATACCCTTTTTAAAGGGGACCACCCAAGGACTATTGTGACAAAGTTTGGTTCCAATTGGCCCAGTGGTTTCAGAGGAGAAAATCTTTGAATGAAAAGTTTACGCCAGACAGACGGACGACGGACGGACAACAGACGATGGACGCCAAGTGATGGCAAAAGCTCACCCTGGCATAGCCAGGTGAGCTAAAAAAGTCAGCAGTTTACAGTTTGAATCATTCTAGGAGCTTTTTCTGTGGATTCATAGATAATAGGCATAAACCGATTGGAAGCTGGAAAAATGATACTGTCTTTTGGTCCAAAAAACATGAATTACATGTATTTTCCCAGTCCAAGCTCAAAATTATCTGTCAGAACCAGCAAATTGGCACATTTCACAATTCTTGATTAGAAACTCAAATCAAAAGTTTTGAACTGCAAAGCCCTCTAAATTTCAGGTGGATTGCACATCATTATATCAGATGAGTATATATACATGTAAACATGTACTTACATTTGAGGAGATAAAAGTGTAGAATCTGTATTAACCACCATACTCGTAATGTCCTTCAAACAAGTCATACTAGCTTCCCTTACCCTGTAAAAACATATTTGCTCTTCAAATCACAATGCAATTAACAGTAAAATAACCATTTTCTGTGACCATGTGGGCCACAACTCTAGTTTGCAATGTTGCAAGTACCTACAGAGATTGGCTATTAAACATCTTGTATTATATCAAATTTTTGATTTTATGTGGATTAAAACATTTCATAAAAAAAGTTACTTCAATGAATCAATCTTTATGTTAACCCATTTAAATTTCACTCGATCAAATAAAATATGGAGTTTTAGGAGTGTTGAGATATCAATACAACAAACATGGCATTTATGTGATTCAGATTTGAGCGATCAAAGTCTGTGTACAGTGATTGAAGATATTTGTCTTTGAAACACAATGTCATTATTGTCATAGGCACTGTTGAATAGGTGTGTACGTTCACAATAACAGGTGAAGTAACTGTACAATTCAAACTTTATTTTTAGGTAATTTCAGACAATTTTCAGTAATGTATATGCAATATGGTTGAAAAGATATCAATTATAAACTATTGAAAAAAAAATTATTATCACTCCCTGGCAGATTTATTTTTGAATATTTATAGGTAGAGTCAGAAAAACAACAACCTTTTTTGACACAAACACAATCAAGACCATATTGAATCAAATCAATTTAAATCCAAATGGGAAATTCACTTTCCCACTTTACAACAATGCAGTTTGATAAAAAAAATCAAAGTATTGAAATGTTTTTTGCTTATGTGAAGAAGATACCAGACTACAAACAACGAAAATCAAGATATGGCAGACACATTGTTACAATTTTGGAAAATTCTAATAGAAGGCATCTATATGCAAAAAGGAAAAATTCTTATTATTGTTTCAACATATTGCAAGCCTTCTGAACACTTTTACAATCTATTATAGGGATTGAACAATAAGATCAGTACTGTACACTTTACCATGCTCCCACATCTCCACGACTATCTAAGGTATAATCTCTCATGGCTATAAATAAACAGTCATATATTTCAGGAAGATTGTCTTTACATATCACATCTGATGAATTTCCATTGGAATCTACTCCCACTGATTTACAAATACTGAAAATACAAATTAACAACAAGTCAATATCATTATTACAAAAATTTTGAAAATACGAATCAACACCATGTCAATATCATTATAACAAAAATTCGGAGAATAGAAATCAACACCAAGTCAATATCATTATAACATAATCAATGAAAGGATATGGAGTAAATACACATCAGACAAAGTGTTTCAAATAAATTCTACACCTTTTTTATTGTTGTTCTTCACCTTGAAGTTACCATGAGATCTACAACAACAACATATTTCACAGATCTGTCATCAATACCATCAGTATGCACAGCTTGTGAGATTTATTCAGAGATGACAAAATAATGATCATTCCACGACACGGAATTGATAGGGTAGCATTTGTTCCTTATTCTCCTTTTTGGCCAGGTACCCAATCTCGCCATTCATAACTTTTCTGCAAACTGAAAAAGGTCAGTTAAAAATTTATCTATTGTTTGAAATAAACAAATATTCAACTTTACAGGTAACCAAAACTTTCATAGAAAAATCTAACAAGAGTGGACCCTAATAGATGTCTCGCCCGTCCCTGCTTGTCGCTAAAACAGTCATGCACTACTCAAGAGCAACCTACAAGCCAAATATTATTACCATTCCACTTACAGTAAACCAAAACTTAAGNAGAAAAATCTAAAAACATTTTGTAGAAACCTCAAGTGGCGAGGTTGGATACCTGGCGAGAATGGGTTCTCAGCCAGTAGATGGCATATGACTTTTGTTACAGTGAGTAAAAGCTACCACTATTTTGATACTGAATTACCCATTAATTGCTGTCAGTGCCTCCTTCCGACATTCTGCCCATGTTGCTTCTTTTTCCGTTATCTCTGTTGCCTTCATTAATCCATGTAAAATACTGCGCAGCTTTCCCTTAATAAAAAAATCTGGCAGAGAACCTAATGCCATTGCAAATCCAATCCTTAAATATAAATGTTAAATAAACAATGACAGAATATAGAGTAAATGTACATGAGACAAAATCTCTACAAATACACGGTAAAACCAAGCAATGGAACAACACTTTTACTGTTGTTCTTCATCTTGAAATGTTCATTAATTGTATAAGATAGAAATATCTATCATCCTTAATACTTGACATGGAATTTTGATTGACTTGAATAAAAAATCTTTTCAGTTTTTGTACTGTGCTTCTTAAGGAAATTTTGTCTTATTGGCATGCAGATAAGGAAAAGAGATATAAAAAGAGATATAAATTCTAAACAGATGAAAGCTTCAACCCATTTCGATAATCTTGAAATTTGTTGAAAATCATACTGTTCTCACAATGAGAAAAGCTATATGGAACTATGGAATATTTAGTATTCTAATATGACGGCTTTCAGTCACTTTGTATCCAAACCCTTGGTAAAAATAAACAAATGACGGTACTTTCAATAACGTCATAAATAGTTTTACATCAGTTTTTGCAATGTCACAGACCAATAAATGGTGTAAAATGGCATTTCATCCATGTGTACTAGGAATTGTCCTAATCGAAACCTTAAGAGTGTCTGATTAGAATCGAAATAATTAACAGTAGCCATATATTTATATTATTTTTACCACGGGCTTGCACTTTATGGTGATATTTTACCCTTCGCTGGTCGCTTGGGGTAAAATAATCGCCATGAAGTGCAAGCCTGTGGTAAAAATAATATAAAGATATGGCTACTGTTAATCATTTCTTAAAAATATACTTTTAAAGCTAATGCTGAGATTTCTGCTCATTTTTGTTGGGCCTAAAAGTCTCTTAAAATTCTTAAACTTTCAGGTACAATCTGAAGTTGATTTTTTACAATACATATATCAAAAACAAAAATTTGAAAGTCACAATCTTCAGATCTCATACTCTAGTGAAAAATGTTTTGAACTGCATTGTTATCATAAATTTATTGACTCAGGTCAATACTTATAGACCCTATAACTGCAACATGTATGGTAGAAAATATCTTGTGGTATTCACGGAACTGCTTAAGGCTGTATGAGTGTCAGATTTCAGTAGCACACTATATCGTTGGATTAAAAAATTTTGCACATGGATCATATTTTCCTGGTCATAATGCATGAAAATACAAAATGTAAAAAAATTTAGCAACTTCCAATTACATTTTCATATATGTTAAACCACATAAACAACTCAATGGAAATTAAAGAAAACTCTAAAAAAAACTGTTTCCAGCCAAAATTTTGACATCTTATATATCAAAAATTCATACATGGAGTTCAAAAGTTCTTTGTTTATTTTGTTCCGCTAGCAAAGCTTAATAAAACAAAAGTCAGAGTTTTCATTCTATTTACAAATTTTCTTACACTTGTACTCCCATAATTAATTCATTTAATTAACCATAACAACAAAGTGTTAAGTAGATAATTACCTTGTTGTATCCACAGAACTTCTTAATTCATTTAAATACTTTTCTATCACAGATTCTAAAAATAAGGATATATAATAGAATGCTAAATACAGGAAATCTAAAATATACGCAGAAAAAGAATAAAATTTGAATCTGAATGCTTAAAACTTTCTAAAAGTCTATCCGATCTAAAAATAAGTTCAAAACGATCAAAGTAGTTGGACAATTTTATAAATCAAGATTCATTATCCCAAAACAGATCTATTTCAGTTTAGCTATCATCGAAAACAACCAAAGTATTATGACAAATTTGTTAATCAATCGAAGATACATTATCCAAAAATAGATTTTTTTTAATCAGTTGAGACGATGGATAGTTTCAAAGGTAAGCAGTTACATGAGTATCTATGTTGAATGAACTGCTGGTTTGGATATAAATGTAGATGCTATCCATTTTTTTCCTGATTTCAGTTTCTTTAGTCATATTGGTATAACACAAGAAATGTTTCAGCATGCTGAATTTTTAAAGGAATAATAATATTAGAGGTACCGTATCATAACAAAAGTTAATTCGATAAGTGTATCGACATATGCTTTGTTAAAAAAAAAACAAGAGGCTCTCAAGAGCCTGTATCGCTCACCTCGTCCTTGATTAACATAGACATTTTATGTTAAAGAGCCCATATATAAAATTAAAATATAAATCCAATATCCCTTATTAGTTAAAGGAGAGAAGGCCTCTGTTAGTGTTTCCCATGGGGTCCAATGTTAAACTATGTTC
Source organism: Modiolus philippinarum (assembly GCA_002080025.1). Lineage (NCBI taxonomy): Eukaryota > Metazoa > Mollusca > Bivalvia > Mytilida > Modiolidae > Modiolus > Modiolus philippinarum. Next base: position 17,905 of record MJUU01050666.1, on the reverse strand, counting down.
CCTGCTGGCAGTTATCTTGGATAGAGTGTGAACCTAAAAAAAAAACAGTTTTCTTTTCAGGGGTCCACATAAAAACTATTTTGACTAAGTTCGGTTCCATAAGCTAAGTAGTTTAAGATGAGATCTTTGAATGTGTTTTCCCATAGGATCCAATGTAAAAACTAAGATCCCCGCTGGCTGCCATGTTGGATATCGCGCTCACCTGAAAAACACCTTTTTGCAAGGGACCATTCATTAACTATTGCGCCAAGTTTTGTTCCAATTGGCTCAGTAGCTTCAGAGAAGAAGATCTTTGAAAGTGTTGTTCCATAGGGTCCAATGTTAAACTACATGACATTGTATGTTTCCTGCTGGCGGCAATCTTGAATATCGCCCTGACCTGAAAAACACCTTTTTTGCAAAGGACCACCAAAGGACTGTTATGGCCATGTTTGGTTCCAAATGGCTCAGTAGTTTCAGAGAAGAAGATCTTTGAAAGTGTTTTCCCATATGGTCGAATGTTAAAACTATGTTTCCCGCTGGCGGCCATCTTGGAAATCGCAAAGACCTAAAAAACACTTTTTTTGTAAGGGACCATCCAAGGACTATTGTGGCCAAGTTTGGTTCCAACTGGCGCAGTAGTTTCAGAGAAGAAGATCTTTAAAAGTGTTTTTCCCATAGGGTCCAATGTTAAAACTATTTTCCCCACTGGTGGCCATCTTGAAAATTGCGTGATCCTGAAAAACACATTTTTTGTAAGGGACCACCATAGGACTATTGTGGCCAAGTTTGATACCAATTGGCTCAGTAGTTTCAGAGAAGAAGATCTTTGAAAATGTTTTCCCATAGGGTCCAATGTTAAAACTATGTTCCCCGCTGGCGGCCATCTTGTAAATTGCGCTGACCTGAAAAACACCTTTTTTGCAAAGGACCACCAAAGGACTGTTATGGCCAAGTTTGGTTCCAAATGGCTCAGTAGTTTCAGAGAAGAAGACCTTTGAAAGTGTTTTCCCATAGGGTCCAATGTCAAAACTATGCTTCCCGCTGGCGGCCATCTTGAATATCGCCCTGACCTGAAAAACACCTTTTTTGTAAGGACCATCCAAGGACTATTGTGGCCAAGTTTGGTTGCAATTGGCTCAGTAGTTTCAGAGAAGAAGATCTTTGAAAGTGTTTTCCCATAGGGTCCAATGTTAAAACTATGTTTCCCGCTGGCGGCCATCTTGGAAATCGCTCTGACCTAAAAAACACTTTTTTCGTAAGGGACCACCCAAGAACTATTGTGGCTAACTTTGGTGCCAATTGGCCCAGTAGTTTCAGAGGAGAAGATCTTTGAATGAAAAGTTTACGACGGACGTACGGACGACGGACGCAAAGTGATGGCAAAAGCTCACCCTGGCATAGCCAGGTGAGCTAAAAAACTAGAGGCTCAGAGACTGAGCCTGTACCGCTCACCTGACAAAAAGCTTCTATGCCATGCATGACCAAAAATGATCATGTTTTTTACCAATGGGGTAGGGTGTTTAGGTATGTTCTCAATTATCACCCCGAGCGTTTTGTCTGATCCTATTGAAAAGAGTAATTTTTGCAAAGGACCTTCTATACATTTAGTATAATTTGATTTAATTGTTTTGAGAGAAGATGATGAAAAGGATGGTTTTCTGATACTGGGCTCCAATGTTAAACTATGTTCTGCACTTGAGGCAATGTTTTTTGTACGATTGAAATACAAATGTGCAATTTTTTTGTAAAGTACCTTCAGTCATCATTCCTGTAAAGTTTGGTTGAATTTGCTTCAGTGGTTTCAGAACAGTAGATGAAAATGTGATTTTCCCATAGGGTCCAATGATAAACTATGTTCCGTACTGGCGGCCATGTTTTCTAACGGATTGTAAAGAAATGAGCAATTTTTGCAAAGGACCTTCTATTCATCCTTCCTGTAAAGTTTAGTTGAATTTGCTTCTGCAGTTTCAAAGGAAAAGATGAAAATGTGATTTTTCCTTTAGGGTCCAATGTTAAACCTCAGTTCCACACTGTGGCCATGTTTTTTATTGGATCAGAACGAAATGAGCAATCGTTATAAAGAACCTTCCATTCATCATTCCTGTAAAGTTTGGTTGAATTTACTTCAGATGTTTCAGAGGAGTAGAAGAAAATGTGATTTTCCCATAAGGTCCTATGTTAAACCATGTTCCATGCTGGCGGCCATGTTTTTCGTAGGATTGGAATGAAATGAGCCATCTTTGTTAAGGACCGTAAGTAAATCACTCCTGTAAAGTTCAGTTCAATTGGCTTCAGCCATTTCAGAGCAGAAGATGTAAATATATAATTTTTCCCATAGGGTTCAATATTAAACTTAAGTTCCGCACTGGCGGCCATGTTTTTTATCGGATGGGAACAAAATGAGAAATCTTTTTAAAAGACCTTTAGTACATCATTCCTGTAAAGTTTGCTTCTGTTATTTCAGAGGAGTAGATGAAAATGTGATTTTCCTATAGGGTCCTATGTTAAACCATGTTCCGTGCTGGCCGCCATGTTTTTCGTCGGATAGGAACGAAATGAGCAATCTTTGTTAAGGACCTTTAGTACATCATTCCTGTAAAGTTTGGTTCAATTTGTTTCAGCCTTTTCAGAGCAGAAGATGAAAATGTGATTTTTCCCATAGGGTCCAATGTTAAACCTAAGTTCCACACTGTGGCCATGTTTTTATTGGATCAGAACGAAATGAGCAATCATGGTAAAGAACCTTCCATTCATCATTCCTGTAAAGATTGGTTGAATTTACTTCAGTTGTTTCAGAGGAGTAGATGAAAATGTGATTTTCCCATAGGGTCCTATGTTAAACTATGTTCC
>MJUU01050665.1:169080-183768 GCA_002080025.1 Modiolus philippinarum | reverse complement strand
GCAGAGCCAATTGTAACCAAACTTGGTTAGAATAGTCCTTGGGTGGTCCCCTTTCGAAAATGTGTCCGGCAAGTCTGTATGTCATCCAACATGGCCGCCAGCGGAAACTTAGTTTAACATTAGACCCTATTGGGAAACATATTCTAAGAGCTTCTCCTCTGAAAGTACTTGAAAGTACTTGGCCAATTGGAATTATACTTGGTCACAATGGTCCTTAGTTGGTCCCCTTCTTAAAATGTGTGTGCCATGTCCGCATTGTATATCCAAGATGGCCGCCAGCAGGGAACGTACTCAAACATTGGACCCTATGGGGAAATGTGTTTAAAGATCATCTGCTCTGAAACTACTTGGCCAGTTGGAACCAAACTTGATCAAAATAGTCCTTACATGGTCCCCTTTCAAAAATGTGTCCGGCAAGTCCGCATCATATCCAAGATGGGCACCAACGGGGGAGCTTGGTTTTAACATTGGACCCTATGGGAAGGTATTCAAAGATCTTCTCTAAGCCACATAGTCAATTGGAACAATGGTCCTTAGATGGTCTTCTTTACTAGAGGTGACAGTTGGTTATGTGTAATAACAGACTTGAAATCGAGACCTTTAAACATTGGTGTTATTATTTTTGATTGTATGTGTCACCCATGGCCCAGGTGAGCGATACAGGCTCTTGAGAGCCTCTTGTTTATTTTTAGTCCGATTTTGATTTTGTTTTTTGCAATGGATTCCTTATGAAAAATAAACATCGCACTTCACCATCAGATTTTTGATAACTTGTTTCCTTCCTGAGTTATGAGGGGCCAAACGGGGCCAAAATTGCAAACATGCAGATTACATAAAATTTTTATTTTTCATGGGATTTCTTTTGATTCCTCATGATATAAGCTTTCAGTAGTATGGATCAGATTTTGTGTAGCTCTTACGGTTTCCGAGCTACAAGGGGTCAAAGGGGCAAAAATTGCAATTTCTCTAAATGCAATGTTTTTTTTTCTTTGGATTCTTCATGATATAAGCTTTCTGAGGTATGCCAGTGGATTTCCAGTAGCTCCTACCGTTTCCGAGCTACAAGGGGTGAAAGGGACCAAAATTGCATTTTTTCGAAATATTAGAAATTTTTATTTTTCATCAGAATTTGATGGGAATTTCTCTTTGGATTCCTCTTGATATAAGCTTTGGCATTTTGTCAACGGATTTGGTGCAGCTCTTACCGTTTCCGAGCTAAAAGAGGTCAAAGGGGCTGAAATTGCAATTTTCAAAATATGTAAAATCCTTTATTTTTTGTTGGATTTTAATGGGTTCGTTTCTTCGGATTGTTTAAGAAGTATGTTAACCGTTGACCAATATGACATACCTCTTACCAATTCCGATCTATATAAGGAATCATTAACGCTAATTTTTATATTTGCCCAATAACTGGGTCTAGTTCTTTATTGTGTCCATTAATTACTGTATCTTTACTGTGTCCTCATTCATTTTGAATTACACTTGTTCAAATTTCAGTGTTCGACATGCTGCGGTCATATCATGCTGAGCTCGGCGTAGCCCTTTATTAACAATTGTTGTCCGTTCAGAGAATTTAATTTTTATCCCTCTTTCTGCCATTTTTTTTACTAACAGTCAGTGTAATCAAAAACTTCAAAAATTTAAAACTCTATAGAAATGACCTTTAATATGAACAGTTCAAAAGTCAATGTAAAACCAAAATTTTAAAACAACTTAAACTTTTTATGTATCATGCATGAGAAACTTGAAAAATTTATAGCGAATAATTCATCATGTTATTCATGCTAATTTTTCAGCATCCTTCCATGGCAATAGTAAAGGGAGCTGGTCTCGTTATGAAAGCCATTATTGAGGTTCGTATTTCATGTTATATTTAAAGTCAATCTCTAGAAACACATAGGATGGCCTACTGCCTTTGACTTTTAAGAATAAAGGCATCTAGGATAATATTTCAAATTTATGATTTATAGTACTGGTTGAGTACCAGTTTTCGCCGTGTACCAGTTATCACCAATTTTCACGTTTTTCGAGATCGTGCTTGACTTTTGTTACACGGTTATGTATAGAAGTGACAACAATATCCTAAAAATACATTCCCTTGAAGATATTTGTTTTAATCTTTAAAAACAGTGATATCTGAGATAAAATCCCTTGGGAGTCCCTTTAAAATATATATTTCTATGTGGGGGGTCAGGTATGATAATTAGCTAAAAATAGATTTTTTGCATGTGATGTTGCAAAAGAGAACTTGGGGTGTCAGCTATATTTTCTGTCAGAAATAAATGCTAATATGTTGCTTTTTCATTTAAATAGTCAAATCAAGATGAATTGGGTCTGTAAAGGTCTTCCATTTTCTTGTCATCGTGAACAAAATAGAGCGAATTTGGCATTGACAAAAGTCATGCTACTCTCAGTTTGAAAATTGCATCAGCTGACCTTTCATTACTTCATCCCTTTTTTATACGACCGCAAAAATTTTGCGGTCGTATTATGTTATGGCGCAGTCGTCGGCGTCTGTGGCCAGCATAACTTTGTTTCTAGTGGACGGATCATCTTCAAATTTCAGTATGTGGTTTCTTGGCATAATGGCTATCCCGGGTTTTAATTTCGGGTTTATGGCCCCACCCGTTTCAGAAAAAGGGGCCAAAAAGGGGTAAAATTGGGTATATTTGTGTCTGTGGACAGCATAACTTTGGTTCCAGTGAACAGATCATTTTCAAATTTTAGTATGATGTTTCTTGGCACATGCTTTAGCCCAGGCTATAATTTTATGTTCCTGGCCCCGCCCGTTAGAAAAAGGGGCCAAAAGGGGTTAAATTGGTTGTTTTCACATATTTGACTGTAGAATCTTTATTATTTATCGGATTTTGATGGGGTTTCTTTCAGTAAACTCCTTAGAAAATTTCCAATCTGGAGCATGCCAACGGATTTCATGTGGCATGTACCGTTCACGAGATAAATGGGGCCCAAAAGGGGCGAATTTCAAAAATTTAATTTTTTTTATTTTTAGTCCGATTTTGATGCAATTTTTTCCAAAGGATTCTTAATGAAAAATTATCGTAGCGCTCTACTTTTAGATTTTTGGTAACTTGTTTCCTTACCCAGCTATGAGGGGCCGAAGGGGGCCAAAATCGTAAATTTACAGATAACAAAAAAATTTTATTTTTCATCGGATTTCGATGGGATTTTTTTCTTTGGAATCCTCTTGATGTAAGCTTTCAGTAATATGTCAATGGATTTGGTGTAGCTCTTACCGTTTCCGAGCTATGAGGGGTTGAAGGGGCCAACAGATAACCTAAAATTTTTATTTTTCTTCGGATGGTGATGGTATTTTTTTTCTTTGGATTCCTCTTGATGTAAGCTTTCAGTAGTATGACAACAGATTTGGCGTAGCTGTTAACGTTTCGGAGCTATGAGGGGCTGAAAAGGGCCAAAATTGTAAAGTTACAGATAACCTAAAATTTTTATTTTTCATCGAATTTCGATGGGATTTTATTCTTTGATTCCTCTTTATGTAAGCTTTCCGTTATATGTCAGCGGATTTGGGGTAGCTCTTACCATTTCCAAGCTATGAGGGGCAGAAGGGGGCCAAAATCGTAAATTTACAGATAACCTAAAAAATTTATTTTTCGTCGGATTTCGATGGGATTTTTTTCTTTGGATTCTACTTGATGTAAGCTTTCAGTAGTATTTGACGTAGCTCTTGCCAATCCCGAGCTATGAGGGGCAGAAGGGGGCCAAAATCGTAAATTTACAGATTACCTTAAATTTTTATTTTTCATCGCATTTCGATGGGATTTTTTTCTTTTGATTCCTCTTGATATAAGCTTTCAGTATCATGTCAATGGATTGGGCGTAGCTCTTACCGTTTCTGAGCTATAGAGGGTCAAAGAGGTATCATAAGGAGTCATAAGGGCTAATTTTTATTTTCCCTAGTTTGTGTCCAGCTAATTACTCGGTCAATCTCCTCATTGCGTCCATCTAATTAATGTGTCAAGCTCCTTCCTATGTCCATGCTCACTTTAAATTACACTTTTTCAAATTTCAGTGGACATGCTGCGGTCGTATCATGCTGCGCTCGGCGTAGCCCTTTATTTGGAGTACTTCAGTGCATTAAAGAGTACATTTAACAACTTGATAAAAAGTTGATGCATATTTTGAAAGATGGCGGTAACTGGTACACACATCAGCAAACTTTGTCAAGAACAAACAATTTTTGTGTTGCCTGCTGTAAGCAGAGTCGACACATAGGGATTACTATCCGTCGTCTTACGTCTTCGTCCTGCGTCGTCGTCGTACTGCGTCGTTGTCGTCCTGCGTCGTTGTCGTCCTGCGTCGTCCAGACAGTTTTTGAATCCATAACTCCTTCAAAACCACTTGTCGGATTCCTACCGAATTTTCAGGATATGTTGTTTAACTGGTGTAGTTGTGCACCTGATACTTAGAATTTTGATTTTGCAGATTTTAGAGGTTAACAGAGCCAAAATTGCTCATTTGTGAGTCTGTTGGTTTTGAATCCGCAACTCCTTCAAAACTGCTTGTCAGATTCTAACAAAACTTTCAGGATAAGTTGTTCACTGGATGTAGTTGTGCACCTGATACTTAGAATTTTGATTTTACAGATTTTAGAGGTGTACAGAGCCAAAATTGCTCATTTGATAATCTGGTTTGTTAATCCCCAATTCCATCACAACTATAAGTCAGATTCCAACCAAACTTGCAGGATATGTTGTTCACCTGATGTAGTTGTGCATCTGATACTTAGAATTTTGATTTTGCAGTTTTAGAGGTTCACTGAGTCAGAATAGCTCATTTGTTAATTCTGTTTGTTTATGTGGAACTCCTTCAAAACTGTAAATCATATTCCAACCAGCCTTTCAGAATACGTTGATTACTTGATATAGTTGCGCACCCGATATTTAAAATTTTGATTTTACAGATTTAAGAGGTTAACAGAGCCAAAATAGCTCATTTGGTAATTGGGTTTTTTAATCTTCAACTCCTTCACAACTGTCTGTCAGATTCCAACCTAATTTTCAGTATATGTTGTATAACAGGTCTGGTTATGCACATTATACTTAGATTTTTTTTACTGATTCTAGAGGTTTGCCAAGCTACTAAGCTCATATGTTAAATCAGATTGTTAATCTGCAAGTCCTTAAAACTGTAATTCATATTCTTAACCAAATTTGCAGAATATGTTTTTCTCATAATCTAGACATGCAAAGTATAAGTAAAATTTTGATTTTGCATATTTTAGAGCTTCACTGGACCAAAAATGGCTCTTCTGTAGTGCAGGCGACACAAGTGTTCCATGGAACACCCATCAATTTTTAAAATGACTATATTACTGCGCATGTGCAATGAAACTAAAAAAGAACATGATTTGTCAACGTAGTACTTGGTAAATTTTTACAATATAATGCATTAAAAGTTTATCCCGAGTTAAAGAAGATCAGGTGCAAAATCACAGTGTGAAAATGGCGATAGCTGGTACACGACCAGTACTGTAAGACAGAATATCAACTTTGTTTTTCACATTATTGTGTAACTTATGAATTTCTGAATTTGAGACTAAATTGTAAGACAAAATGCATATTGGTCAATGATCAAGAATTTGGTAAGTTTGTTTCTAAAAAAGTTTTGTTTTTACATTTTAGGAAGGCGATAGTGAAATAGCAGCTAAAATGCAAGAGTTAGCTTTGGCCGAGGGAGCATTACCCAAACATCTCCACACAGCCATGTTTACACAGAGTCTAGACAACAGGATGTTAACCAATAGGTCAGTACAAGGACGTTAAATATTTGGATTATAGTATAGATGTAAACCAACTGATTGTCACATGACTTATTTTTACAATCTTTGCGAATGTAAAAATTTCTAATCCTTATCTAAATGCTTTAACAGAAATATAAAATAGCAAATTTTACTCACTGCTAAGTTCACCTGGAAGGACAATATAGGAATAAATGTAATTTTGGAGGAGTTTATCGATGTGTAAACACTGCCGACTCACTCAAAACTGAAAAAAGTCCAAAAGGACTTTTAGTTTAGTTTGTGAGTGAAAGGCCGCGTTTACACATCTATTAATTCCCCCAAAATTACTTTTATTTCTTACAATTCCAATCCTTGGAACTTAAAACAAAATTTTCACTGAATTTGACATCACCATATACAAATGTACTGAACTATTTTTCTGGGAGAGGATTAATCAGGGACAAGAAGCGTTTTATGATTTATAGAGGCAACAACTTCCTTGTTGTTCATGACATTGACCAATGAAATTTGATGTTACAATAGCAATTGGAATTATAACATGATAAAAGATGTTGTCCATATTGAAATGACATATCCTGCAGAAATTACTTATGTGTTAATGCTAACTTAATTTTACTGGTATCAACACTACAATTAAAATATGAACCTTGTTATACATGTATTTTACCTCATTTTATTTGCCATCCAACTTAAGCTAGTTTTTGTGAAGAACATATTGCCTTATTTGCCTTCACTTTCAGCAGAAATCTTCCTTGACCTATCCCCAAGCCAATAAAACCAGATATAATGCCAAAAACATGGCTGTGAAAATGAGGTTTTGATGTAATTGAATTTTGGATAGCTACTTACTCTTTATACATGCAAGTGGCCACATATTTGTCATTTTAAATTCAGACTTTATGCCCTCGTGACTAAAAGTCTAGGGGCATATTGTTTTACCCTTGTCTGTCCGTCTGTCCGTTCTTCCATCCGTACGAATAAAAAACACAACTTTTGATGTTTTTCAGACACTTGGCATGCAAATTCCAACTACTTCAAAGGAATCTAACAATATGTAGATGCACTCACACACACACACACACATCTGTTGGAAATTTCAAAATGGCCATGGTTGGCATGGAAACTGAAAAAAAGTGTCTCTAATTGGATGAAACTTTACAGGAAGGTTGCCCATGCACCCATTGAAATGATTTTGGTGTACAGAATTTTGAAAATGGCTGTTGTTGTTATGAGAAATGGAAAAAGCAAGCATCCACAAAAATAATTTTTGGGCCCAGAACTTGTATATTTTGTGGAAAAAAAGGGGAAGGTATATCATTGGTCCTTACTTGTACTGTGTCAACACCTGTATTGTGTCCACACACACTTAAATTTGCACTTGCCATATTGATTCAGGGTTCAGTGAGCGGTGGCATAATTGGTTGCCATTCGGCGACAGCTCTAGTTTCTTGCTGGAATTTCACAGAAATTAATTGCTCACAAATATAAGTTGGTTTGCAGTATGCTAAAGATGTATATATATTTACATTTAGACTCTGCATAAATTATGTTAGTTCTATAATTTGTTAAAAAAATCATAATCTCAAAATTATCTATGGATTATTAGATATGGATAAATACAATGTACATGTACCGGTATATGTAAATGTATTGTATATCCTAAGAGAAATTGAGCATTATATTTATACTATAGTTCATGTCTTCTGCCTTATTCTAATCGAAGTATGATACACATATGCATGTATATTTTATGAACAGGCAGCTAAGTCGACATCTAGTAGGATTATGGGTAACAGGACATCCAACAGCTATGGGTCTACTTCGACGGATATTGGTAATTATTATAATTCAAAAATTGTATGCTTGTGGAGAAGTGAAAAAATGAATGTTCAGTTTCTATGGAGAATGGACTTATATACAGAAATGCATTTTTCCTGACATTTCTTCTTAAACAAGACATCTTTTTTGGAGAAAACAAAAATATATTCAATAAAAAAAAACAGAGATACTTACCACAAGTGTCACCAAAAGTTTTGGTAGAAGGCTAGGACCTTTTCTTCAGTAAAATGCAACAATCAAATTAGGAACCTTGGTCAGTTATCTCCATGTACCAAGTTAGATTTGTATGGTTCAAAGTGGAGATAATTTTAATTAGCGTATCAATAGAATCTTCTGATATTGAAATTAAAATATCTCCACTTTATATAACTAACTTGGTACAGGGAGATAACTGACTGAGGTTCCTCATTGGTTTAAGCATAACATGCCATTCCTACTACAGTTTTCAGTTGCAACATCAAATTAGTAATTCTGTATAAATGTTCAAGACAGACATGTTCAACTGTATGTAATAAATATTTGAGGAAGAAGAGACTTAATTTTTAGTTTTTGTCCTCTTTTGAAAAAAATTCTGTTAAGAACAAATATGTATATGAACAGAAAGACATAGATGTAGCATTGTTCGACATTTAGCAAAGAATTTCACTCAAAACCAGTGCAAGCGGCAGTCTTGAACTTACTATGAGGTATGATCAAAGCTCATTGTTGAAGGCCTTGTGGTGACTTCAAGATGAAGAACAACAATAAAAATATAGTTCTCCATGCATTTGTAGAGACTTATTCTCATGTGCATTTACTCCATACTCGTTAATTGTTCATACTGTCTTGTGGTTTTGAGGATTAAGGAGAATTTAAATGAATATCCTGCTTAGGTGGATTGTTTTTATTATTGATAAGTTCCATGAGTTATATGTATGTATATGTATTTGTTGTAGTCCTTTGTACATTTGCTCAATACCATTGCACATCTCACAGAGTTTTTGACCTAAACATTGTTATCTATAAATTATTAAATGAATTTCTTGCTTTTTGATTTTTTTTTTCAGCCGGGAGGGTTATTGGCATATTTAGACTCAGAGGATGATGTCCCTGTTTCTGAAGATGATAAACTCAATGTGAGAGATAATCTCAAGCTAGCTCAGGTAATAAATAATAAATGTGGGACAAAATGCACTATATTACATGTATATAAAGGTATGTTGATGTTTAATCAACAAAAAAATGTGAACTTCAAATGGATTAATCACATCAAAACTGTCCTTGATAATATAGGTCTTAATTATGTGTGGAACTCATAAAATCCTGTTGATTTCTTGATTTAGCTGAACTAAAGTTCACAGTTAAACAGAAACTCACAATCAGTTTATACAGAAATGGTTTGATCTTGTTGATATATCCTCTAGGGGAAACTTTTATGGGCAGTTTAAAAAAGAATTTAAATTAGAAGATTATTTGTTGAAATTACCCCCTAATTTCCTCTTGTTACACATGTATTTATTATGTTAGAGTGTAATAAAATGTTAAAGTTGAAGTTGTATGCATCCAATTTTCACAATAATTAGACTGCCATTTTTTGTGTCGCCTCCTGTAAGCAGAGTCAAAACATAAGAGAGTTTTATGCCTTATGCACAACACCTTTAATCTGTTAGTCAGACCTCAACGAAACTTTAGAAAATGTACATATAAATTAAAATAGTTGATGTATGGCATAATCGAGAGGAGATTATTGATTTCAATAGGAATATAGTTGAAAGTGATGAGGTCACAGTTCCTCTGTACTTGCGTTCTCATGACAGAAAATACATAATAAAAGAAAAAAATAAGTTTTTGGAAAATGTTGTTTCTTTTCATGGTTGTTAATTGATAGCTTTGAATTTAAAAATAACTTATTGTTTTACAGGACATCCAAAACAAAAACAAAAGAAATCCAAACCTTGTTATCATAGAGAAAAAGATAGATGATTTTTTGCAGCATTGGAGAGCCAGAATTGGACTTCAAAAACAGAAGCAAGTAAGATATCTCTTTTAATAAAATCAATCAAACAAGGTTGCAGGGTATTTATGCATGTATATTTGTTCATACCCCCTAGGTTTTATGCTTGTATATTTGTTCATACCCCTTAGGTTTTATGCTGATAAGTTGTGAAGGAAATTTCATGCTGTCTTTTGAACCTGGATATAAGCAGTTTACTACTAAAACCTGACAAAGTTATATATTGCATTCACATGGTTCTGCAGATATGTCCTTTGAAAATTTATAAGAATTTTGCAAATTTGGGTTTTCTGACCAATAAATTTGGAACAAAATTGCTTAAAGACTAGAATGTGAAAATGTTGACAAATCTGAGAGAATATTATCAGTTACCTATGTTTATACCCGTAGGCATTGAGATTGTACCACCCTGAAGCACTTCTGTGCAGCCTGAGGCTTAGCCGAAGGCTGTACAGTGGTGCTGAAGGGTGGTACAATCTCAATACCTACAGGTAGAAACGTAGGTAATCGATTTATCCCCGGCTTTGTCTTTTATTGCACCAAAAAAGCATATTAATGGAAGTAAATCTGTACGAAATTTCAACGTCATCTGTGTTGCGCAATAAAACAAGTATGATAAATATGCAGAAAATGCCCTACTTTCCATGTTGAGGATGGTACCTAAGGTACCAACCTCAGACTTTGCTGCTTTTAGGCGATTTGATTTTGGGTTGATGATTTCTTGAGGTTATAAAGTTTTTGGCGCCAGTTTTTATCCCCTCGCCCAACGAAGTTGGGGAGGGGATATAGCATCTCGCCCGTCCGTCCGTCCGTCCGTCCGTTCGTCCCACCTCAGGTTAAAGTTTGCGTTAAGGTTCATATCTGAGAAACTACATGTGGCACATCAATCATCTTTGGTCAGTAGATGCGTCTTGGAGAGTCATGCTACTTCGAATTATGATTGGGTCACAGTGACCTAAATTTTATGCTTCAATGACTCAGGTTAAAGTTTGTGTTAATGTTCATATCTGAGAAACTATATGTGGCACATCAATCATTCTTGGTCAGTGGATGTGTCTTGGAGAATGATGCTGCTTCAGATGATAATTGGGTCAATTTGACCTACATTTTATGCTTCAATGACTCAGTTTAAAAATTGCGTTAAGGTTCATATCTGAGAATCTACATGTGGCACATCAACCATCTTTGGTTAGTTGATGTATTTTGGAGAGTGATGCTGCTTCAGATGATAATTGGGTTACTCTTACCTACATTTCATTCTTCAATGACATGGGTTAAAGTTTCCATTAATGTTCATGTATGAGATACCCTATGTGTTACATCAATCATCTGTGGTCTGTTGATGCGTCTTCGAGAGTCTTGCAGCTTCAGATGATAATTTGGTCACTTTGACCTACATTTTACACTTGACTGACTTTGGTTAAAGTTTCCATTAATGTTTATATCTGAGATACTACACATTACACATAATGATCTTACTGTTCAGTGGATGTACCTTTGACATTCATCTTTAGATTATATAAAGCTTATTATTTCTTAACAACGGGCGAGGGGATTAGCTGTCGTTTGCGACTGCTCCCACTTCTAGTTACTTACTAACGTCATAGAATATGTGACGTTATCACAAAGGAATTCCATGGCACTGGCGCTAGCAACGTTCTTAACAACAAGACGGGTGCATGCTATTTGTACCAACGGGCTGCCATCCAATCAAAAGCCAGCATTCATCACAAGCCGGGGATAAGTATTTTTGCCTTACAGTTGATTTTGGCTTTGGAGTTTTATCCCTTGAAGCTTTTAAATTTTGCAAATTTGGGGAGAAGGGTTTCAACTATGACTTTTATTTGTAGAAAAAAGGTATACTGTCTTCAATCTTTGACTGCAAAAAAACTTAACCATTTCCAATATTGTGTTCAGAAGTGAAAGTAAATTTTATATCCCTTGATAGTGGAAATGCAGATGTGTACATTCATCTATATCACTTTATTTTAGTTGAATGATATGAAACCAGTTGTTTTGCGGAAAAGAAGGGAAAGGATAAAGAGTGAAGCCAACTGGCCATTGTTTTATTATCAATTCAACAGAGACCATGCTAAGCCTAATCTAATCTGGAACTACAAGGTATATTAATGCTAGATGAAAATACTACAAAAGCCAAAGAATATAACTCAAATAAAATTAATGACCATTAAAATAGTAAATTCAAATACTGTGGAAGTACTTTTATTCGTGGACATCAATTTTAGTGGTTTTAATAAATATCACTATTTCATGGGTACTCAAATTCGTGGTTTCAAATCTGTAATAAAAAATGCATATCGTTGGGAACTAAATTTCATGGTTTTAAGGAACCATGAAATCCACAAAAATTGGAACCCCACAACAATAGTACTTCCACAGTAAATGAAATGAAACTTGCACTGCTAATATGTGAACTGTTTAACTTTCATGTACTAGATGGGTTTTAGTGGGTTACCATGGAGACGCAAGTACTGAAGATGCAGGTTCATTGAAATATTTATGAATCCAATTTTTCATATCTAGATTCTTTACTGGTGTGCCTAAACTAACCATTCATTTCATAACTTACCAAAATGTGAAAGTATCAGAATTTTTTTTCTTTTGATTTTGATCGACTTTTTATGCCTCTAGAAGAAGGAGAGAGGTCATAATGTATTTATCTTGTCTGTGTGTGCATCTAAGAACATTTACCCTTTTTATAACTTTTTGAACTATGCAAAATAGACTTTTCATAATTGGTAAGGGCTATTCCAGTAAAAATTCCCACCGGGGGTGGAACGCCACTTATTTTAATACCCCCCACCAAGAGAAAAAAAATTAAATATATAATTACACTATTAGGATACAAAAGAAATTTACCCACCACCAACAGAAAGAAAAAAATAAAAGATGTTCCACCTCCGGTGGGAATTTTAAATGGAATAGCCCTAAGTGTATAAAATCTGGTCAGAGAAATATAATTATGCAAAACATATTAGGTGAGGTCAAATGACAAGGTCACAGAGGTTAGAACTTGCCCTTGAAGTAAAGGAGCAGTGGTTGGAATATGTAATGTTTCACAAATATACCTGATGATGTAATACACATTAGTTCAACAGAAATATATTTTGGTAATTAACAAATAATATGTTGAATCAGCTTCATCTGTTTTTAGACTAGAGAAGAACTTAGGGAGTGCCTAGAGAATGAAATGAGGGCATTTTTGGTAGACAAAGAATTAGGAGCTAAATGTGTGATTGGTTGGAACCATAAAGAGTTTGAAGTTCCCTATATCTGTCTCAATGATGAAATCAGAATTGGTGAGGAATAACTGAATAAAAATATAAATGTTGTGAACATTGAAAAATATCAGTCTGCAGCTTCTTAAACAATTGAAAAATATGCATTATTTATTTGGATATTTTTTTTGTACTTATTTACATGTAGATTTAGATTAATGTGTGTCTGAAGAAATTATTTCTAAAAGAGAAGAGAACAAAAACAGTGTCCAAAATTGGTCACAGGCTTCTCAAAGTAAGAAGTATATATTAATTAATTGGGAACAAAAAGCTAATCCGTTATTAATTCTTCCATCTTGATTAAAATATTATGCAAGTACATAAGAAAAATGAAAGGATATTGAGTGAATGTACGTGTGACAAAAACGCACACGATACATAGAAAACTCCAATTTATCAAGGACAGGGCTTTTATTCCTGTCTTCGTCTTGATGTCGCCTGAGGGTCTTCAACCAGAGGTAAACAATATTCACCCCCTTCAAGCAAGATCAAGAAGGCCCCTAGCGTGCACTTAAGCAGTATTCTTGACAAAAATTATATCAAGGTCACTCCCTTGCTCCCCACCCACCATGAAGTGCCAACTTGGGCGATGCTCAGTGTTATCCAGCTGAAAGCACCAGGGTTACAAGAAGAGAATAAAAATGTTGAGCAACATCGATTGCAGCTAAAATATGTATATGTGAGACTTGGTTCAAATTGCCCCAAGAAAAGCACATAATCAGAGAAGATAATAGTGAAAGTAGAAAGAACGACAAGGCCATATCGTTATGAAGGAAATAAATGCATGAGGTTAATACCCTTCTTTAATTTGATTTTACATGTAAATGTTAAAAAAAAAAATCTGTTTTTCAAAGACATTGACAAAAAATTTTCAGATATTGTTACAAAGTATTGTCTAAATGTGAACATGATTGTTGCAATTGGTAAAATATTTGTAGGTGACTATTATCTTCGTTTACTGTTAGAAGAAGATGAGAATGAATCAGAAGAAATTAGTGCAATTAAAAGATCGTAAGTTACCTTGAAATATTCTTCACTCTCTTTTCATGTAAATTCAAATACATGTATCATTTACAAAACTATGCATTGTTTTTACATTTTTATACGACCGCAAAAATTTTGCGGTCGTATTATGGTATGGCGCTGGCGTCGGCGTCGGCGTCGGCGTCGGCGTTGGCGTCGGCGTCGGCATCGGCGTCTGTGGACAGCATAACTTTAGTTCTAGTGAACGGATTGTTATCAAATTTTAGTATGATGTTTGTTGGCACAAGCTTAAGCCCGGGTTTTAATTTCGCGTTCCCTGCCCAACCAGTTTTTGAAAAAGAGGCAAAAAAGGGGCCAAAAAGGGGTAAAATTAGGTATTTTCGTGTCTGTGGACAGCATAACTTTGGTTCTAGTGGATGGATTGTTTTCAAATCTTAGTATAATGTTTCTTAGAACATTCTTGAGAAACGTTTTTTTCCTTTAGGTTTTTGCCCCACCCATTTCAGAATTAGGGGCCAAAAAAGGGTTAAATAAGGTGTTTTCACATATTTGACTGTAGAATCTTTATTATTTATTGGATTTTGATGGGGTTTGTTTCAGTGTGCTCCTGAGGAAATTTCCAATCTGGGGTATGCCAACGGATTTCACGTAGCATGTACCACTCACGAGATAAATGGGGCCCAACAGGGGCAAATCTCAAAAAAAATATTTTTTTTATTTGAAGTCCGATTTTGATGCAGTTTTTTTCAATGGATTCCTTGCGAAAAATTAATATAGCACTCAGCTATTAGATT
>MJUU01050665.1:157719-168349 GCA_002080025.1 Modiolus philippinarum | reverse complement strand
AAGGGGTCAAAGGGGCCAAAAATGCAATTTTTCTAAATATGTCAAATCTTTATTTTTCATTGGATTTTGATGGGATTTTTTTCTTTGGATTCCTCTTGATATAAGCTTTCAGTAGTATGTCAAGGGATTTTTTGTAGCTCTTACTGTTTCGGAGGTACAAGGGGTCAAAGGGGCCAAAATTGCAATTTTTCTAAATGTGTCATATCTTTATTTTTCATCAGATTTCGATGGATATTTTCTTTGAATTTCTGTGGATGTAAAGTTTTAGTTGATAGTACATATTTTGCATAGCTCTTACGGTTTTTTATCAGTAAGTAATCAAAAGGGTTTTTTCCCTATTTTGTTTCTAGCTAATAACTGTGTCTAGCTTCTTTTTGTGTCCATCTAATTATTGTGTCAAGCTCTTTACTGTGTCCACATTCACTTTAAACTACCTTTGTTGAAATTTCAGTGGTCGACATGCTGCGGTCGTATCATGCTGCGCTCGGCGTAGCAATTTATTGACATATATCTTATGTGCAGTTCCAGTATTTACTGTTTTTGCCTATTTTTAGCCAAAAGCCATGTGAGCTTTTGCCATCATTGGCGTCCGCCATTCCTCCGTCCGTCCGTCCGTCCGTCCGTCTGTCCATTAGCTTTTATTCAAAGATCATCTCCTCTGAAACTGCTGGGCCAATACTAACCAAACTTGGCCTGAATCATCACCAGGGTATGCTCTTTCAAGTTTGTGATTTTTATGTCCGTAGACCAAACAACATGGCTGCTGTTACTAAAAATAGAACAAAGGGGGTAAATTGCTGTTTTTTGCAAATAACTCGAAAACAGTTACAGATATCAAAAATCTGAAATAAGTAAAAATGATCAGCAAGATGAGATATACCAGCCCTACAATTTTGAAGAATATCCGATAACCAATCTCGGAGTTATTGCCCCTTTTCCGTAAAATTTTCGTTTTTTTGTTACTTTTAGTCTTATATATTGAAAATGGTAGAAGATAGATGTGAAGTTTCAAATACAAAAATGGTCAGCATAGTAAGATCCACATTTCCTGCAAGTTTGAAGAAAATCTGACGACCCACATAGGAGTTATGGCCCCTTTTTCTTTTCAAAAACTGTTTGAGATGAAGGTTAAATGTGAATTACAAAAGTGTTGAGCTTTTCCAGGACTACAATTTCTACATATGTCCAGCAGATTAGCATCTCATCCAAGATGGCCGCCACTAGGGAACATAGTTTAACATAGGGCCCTATGGGAAATGCGTTCGAAGATCTTCTCCTCTGAAACCACTGAGCCAATGTGGACCAAATTTTGTCACAATAGTCCTCAGGTGGTCCCCTTTAAAGTTTGTGATTTTTGTGGTTGTACCTCATCCAAGATGGCCGCCAGCGGGGAACATAGTTTAACATAGGGACCCTATGGGAAAATACGTTCAAAGGTCTTTTCTCCTGAAACCACTATAAGCCAATAGGAACCAAACTTGGATACAATTGTCCTTGGCTGGTCCCCTTTAAAGTTTGTAATTTTTATATTCGTACCTCATCCAAGATGGTCATCAGCACAGGACATAGTATAACATAGGACCCTATTGGAAATGTATTCAAAGATCTTCTTCTCTGAAACTACTGAGCCAATTGGAACCAAACTTGATCACAATAGTCTTTAGGTGGTCCCCTTACAAGTTTGTGATTTTTATGTTCATACTTCATTGAAGGTGGCTGCCAGCAGAGAACATAGTTTAACATAGGGACCCTATGGGAAATGCATCCAAAGATTTTCTCCTCTGAAACTACCAAGCCAAATTCAACCGAACTTGGTCACAATAGTCCTTGGCTTGTCCCCTTCAAAGTTTGTGATTTTGACGTTCGTACCTCATCCAAGATGGCCACCAGTGTGGAACATATTTTAATATATGGACCCTATGGGAAATGCATTCACATGTCTTCTCCTCTGAACCTACTGAGCCAATAGGAATCAAGTTTAGTTACAATTGTCTTTGGGGGTTCCCTTTCAAAGTTTGTAATTTTTATGTTTGTAACTCATCCAAGATTGAAAATGTAACATCTGGTGAACTGATTTATAGTATGAATGAGTGGTCTCTTCGTGACAATGAATAAAACCAGTCACTAGGTGAGCGATACAGGCTCATGTGAGCCTCTAGTTTGTACAAATGTTTATACTTGAAAGATAGAGACTTCAATAGAAATTGATGCACTCTCACCTGATAAAGAATTTTTATCTCACCTCACGAACTGAGGGGGGCTTATGTGATACCCCTACTGTCGGCGTTTGTGTCTGCATCTGCATCCAGTTAGGAAAGATGGTTTAAGTCCATTCCTGCTTACTAACATGTCCCACATCAACCATATTGATATGTAGAATGCATTTTGGGATGACGACAACAATGCTTGCTTCGGATGCTGTCTGTGACCTACATTTAATGCATGAGCGACTTGGTTAGGTAGAATGGTTAAAGTCCTTACCTCATAGTTGCCAACCTCTGACAATGAAAAATCATGTCATGACATGACATGAGATACCAAAAAGCGTGTGAAAACATGCCACATACTTTCGGATTATTGAACAAAATTTATATAAAATAATTTTGCCAATATAAACACCCATTGTACTCGACATTTGCCTGTTTTGCTGATTTTAGAACTACCTGACTAGGTACATATTCAAAACAATTACAAGTTTGGTTGAATTTACAAGTCAATAGGGCAAAAGTTAGCAGAGTTCTCAGCCTTGTCCTTGATGATTACCTCATTCAACAAATTTTTTGTAGCTGGCAAGGAGGAAATGGGCATCGACCCGTTTTGACAGATAAATGGTTTCAAATAAGCCCTCGCTTTTGTATATCCGACTATATCACTTTCTATAAATGATCCAATATAAATATGTAAACTGCCACGATCACTTTCTTTGACTTCAAACTTGGAGTCCCAAATTTTGTTTTGGTATCACTGATCCGGTACAAAAATATCGTTTTCTATTTGCACTCGTGTCTTTAGTCGTCGTACCCAACCAAGAAATTTATTGAAACGATTTAAAATCAGTTGTTTGGCCGAATCGAAGTTTGTAATTTACCTTTGGGTCATGAAAAAGCTGGGGAATCACGGGGATCGATAGCGCTAATAACCAAAAACATGAACAACGGTCGTGGAAAAGTCAAGAGAATCACGAAAAACGCGATATCACTAATAACCAAAAACGTAAACAACGAAAAGCGTGTAATGGCGTGTGAAGTTCTGAAAAGCGTGTACACGCCGTGTGACAAAATCTACGCGTGTAAACCATTGAAAAAGCGTGTGTAACATGCCAAAATCATGTGAGTTGGCAACTATGCCATTCCTGCTAACTGACATGTCCCACATCAACCAAATTAGTATTTATGATGCATTTTGGGATGATAGCTGCAGTGAATGTTTTGGATGAAGTCTGTTAACTACATTTTATGCATGATTGTAGTCCATTCTTGTTTACTGACATGTTTAACATGTGACAATGCTTCTCAACGAGGTGAGATTAGCAGGCTGTGGCTGCTTTCTATGTTTTGGATGATACAGTAATTCAAATTGAAATGTTGTAATAGTGATGCTACTCTCTTGGCTAATATTATATTTCACTCAGATTTTGTAGGAGTATATTGGAATTGGTCCCTATTGATTTTATGTGAAAGTATCGCCATTAAAAAAAATATCTGTTTCTTAAACCTTGCCCATATCTGAATCATGTAGCTGCATCAATTTTTTATGCCCCGCCTATGATAGTAGGGGGGCATATAGTGTTCGGGTCTGTCTGTCCCTCCGTCTGTTCGTCCGTCCCAAGTTAGGTTTACCCGCATGTTAAAGTTTTTTTTCTGTGAAGGATGTATGCCATCATCATGAAACTAAGTATAGATATACATTAGGGCATAATTAAACAAAAATCGTAATTAAACTTTATTCATGCTACCAACTTCATGCTTAACTGATCAATGAAAAAAGGGGTGTAGTATGAGGTTTACCCTCAGGTTGAAGTTTTTTTTTCTGTGAAGATCATAAAACTAGGTATAGATATACATTAGGGCATAATTAAACAAAAATAGTAATTAAACTTTATTCATGCTACCAACTTCATGCTTCACTGATTATTGAAAAAAAGGGGGAGTTAGTATGAGGTTTTACCCTTAGGTTGAAGTTGTTTTTCTGTAAAGGATGTATGCTATTATCATGGAACTTTGTGTACATGTAAATATACATAAGGGTATAATTAAACAAAAATCTTAATAAAATTTATCCTTGCTACCAACTTCATGCTTCACTGACATTGAAAAAAGGATGTATACTATTATCATTAAACACCCATTAAATTACATACTCATTAGGGTATGATAAAACAAATATCATAATAAAAATATATCCATGCAACCAACTTCATGCTGTAATAGCATCTTTCAAAATAGTTGTGAGGTGGGGCATTGTGTCCATTAGACACATATTCTTGTTATACTTTGAATTTTCAACAATGTATTTTTTTTATTTTATGAAGTATCTAAAAACTCTTAATCTTACAAACGACTTACATGTAAATGTATGTTTGGAGATCTTAGTAATTGAGCTCAGATGTATAAAAAAAATCACAAAAGTGACATCCAAATTAGATTTTAGTGACATCCAAGAGACCATGAAATTAAAGTAAAAAAAAATTTCCAGCTTGCACCAAATATGAAATAAAAAGGCTTGAAACAAACAATTTATTTTGAATGGCCTATTGTATGTGATTTCAGATATGAATTCTTCAATGATCTCTACCATCGTTTCTTACTGACACCAAAAATAGCCATGAAATGTATGTGTATACAGGCCATGACTATTGTCTACGGCAGATGTCATGAAGAAATTGGTGCTTTTAATGATACCAAATATATAGTTGGTATGCTGGAAAGGGTAAGTACTGAGATCAGATTCCCACACAAAGACTGTTACAATAGGAGTTAAACAGAAAAAAAAATGTTAGTCCCCAAGGGGAATTCACCAACCCAGTAATCAGTACTTACATGCTGACATGAATGCTGATTTTATTTGGGAAATTTTAATATCTAATTTTTTTCTAAGATTTTGTTGAAAACTTATGGGCATCTCCCTATTACAAAACTTATGGGCATCTCCCTATTACAAAGCTCTTTCCTTAGCTGATTTTGGCTTTCTATTCAGATCATATTGGTTTTGGCTTTCTATCAGTTATTAAACATCTCAAGTTTATGGACTTCCAAATGTTTAGATTTTATCTTCACTGAAGAGACATAAGTTGTCAAAATGACCATATGCAGAAACTAAATTCACAGTAAGTTTTGTATTTAGTTATTAGTCCATCCGTCAGTCCGTCACACTTACGATCCACACTTGTTACACCAATTTCTATCATTGCATACATTAATAATCAGATTCTTTTGATTAGAACTTGCATGGTAACATAACTCAAATTGTTTCTTTAGCTCATCAAACAATTACCACAACTAGTAACTGATTATTAGGAAATTTTTTGTTGTTGTTGGCATGGGTGTTCAGTGGCCCTGAATGTAATGTCTTTTTTTGATTGAACAACTTCAAAACTTTTGTGGGATCAATTTCAGGATTGATTGTATGAAATTAAAGCACAATCTAAAGTTTTCACAGTTTTTGTTTTGCCCGCGACGAAAGGTGCGGAAAGCGAGACATATGCGTACAAAGTATGGCGGAGGTGGCGGCAGCGTAAACTTTGATGTTAAGTTTTTGTGATTAGGTCATTTTCTCAGTAACTATAAGTGGTAGGTCAATGATATTTGATATATAGGTTGGTCTTGAGTAGTACATGATGGTTTGCTATATTGCTTTTGTCTATGACCTCAAATTCACGGTCCATTGGGTTTGTTAAGTTTCCTAGTAACTATTAATGTAAAGTCAATAATAGTTGGTATGTGGGTTTGTCTTAGATGGAAGATGACAGCCTGCTATTTTGTTTTAGCCCTTGGCCTCATTTTCACGGTCTAGTGAACATGTTTGGTTTGGTTTCTCAGTATCTATCAGTGATAGGTCACTGATATTTGGTTTTTATGGTTTTGGGTGATACATGACAGTCTGCTATATTGCTTTTGTCAGTTAATCTAATTTCACAGTCTAGAGAATATGTTAAGTTTTCTGATTAAGGCAGTTTGAGTTTTCACATCAATTTTGCGACCAAGTAGGGACGGGCGAGACATCAATTTGGGTCCACACTTGTTATTTACAATCAGCTTTATATAGAAAAAGCAGTATTGTATTCAAAAGTTTATAGAATTATTGTCTATTTGATGGTTTCAGTTTTCGTGTTCTCCTGTGATAAGCTATGAGTAAACTCAATTTGCATTTCAGAAACTGAAAAACTTTTTGTCACATAATATTAAATGTAATTTTGATGTGTATACAATAGATTTTTGCTCAGTGATGCAATGTTATTGAATTATTAGTGGATTAAAGAATTTTTATGTTTTTTTTAAATATTCATCAAAATGCCTTCATTTCTGTAATAATTTTGAGTTGATTTCTTTGTAAATTATTATTAGCTATCTATTGGTTAGAAAGTATACTACAAAATAAAAATGTAGTTGATTTCAGACTCTTCCAAGCTCACACTCATTTATTCTTATCAAATAACTTTTATAAAGCCACCTACATGTATGTGTTTGTTGTATTTTTTAGTGTTCAGACAAATTAGAGAGGGACAGAATAGTTTTGTTTTTACAGAAACTAATTCTACATCAAGTGAGTATATCTTAACTATCCAATTACCAGATTTCACCAAGGACAAGTTCTCACGTTTACTGATTTTACAATTATAGTACAGAACCTGGTTCCATTTAAATTTAGAATGTGTAGCTGTAGCAGGATGTACAACATCATTCATGTGACTTAAGACTTTCCTTGAATATACTTACATGTATATGACATTAGAACAAAATTCTTGTAAATTCCACTAGTAATTTGTACAGTTCTAGTCCAAAAGCATATGAAATAATATATAAAATCACAAGATACAGAAAAAAGTATTAGGTAAGTTTTTATTGTTAAACAGCACTGGAAAAAATTAGCAAGTTCAAAAATCACAGATGATTTTTGAAGTCACTTTGCAGCCATCTGAAAGCTTGTGAAATAAAAAAGACATGTACAATGTACATGCATTATTTTTTGTTTTTTGTAGAAAAATGTGAAAGAGATAATGGATGCTAATGGTACCAAAGTGCTGGTGGATTTATTAACCTTAGCTCATTTACATACAACACGTGCTGTGGTACCATTACAGGTATGACCTCAGATCATTGCATTACGTCTCGTTATGTGGGACCTTAGATTATTTACATACAACACATGTTATGGTACCATTACAGGTATGACCTAAGATGCAGAGTTACAATCATAGCTGTTTTTAAACTTTACAAACCTTTATTAGAAAAAAAATCCCTGAAAAATTCCAAATCTTCCTTACATCAAAAATTGGATTTGGCAGCTCTGCTTTTCAGGTATGACCTTTGATTACCCAAGTATTCATCTCTGAAGTTAATATAAACATAATAGCCTTGGATGAAGGTATTGGGGTAGATTAACACACAAGGTAAAAATTATATTATTTTTTCCCGAAGTGTGTTAATCTACCCTAACACCTTCATCCAAGGGCATTATGATTTTTATTATACTGAATATGACTAATACATGTTGCTAAGGATGGGTCGAGGCTAATGAAATGTTAGTGAAAATTAACAAATGCCAATTATCCAATGAAATAAAGGGATAATGGAAGAAATTTGCATAAGTATAATAAAAATTATTATTCACTCATTCACTGTACATATTTATGAATTACTGATTTCTGTAAACCAACAAATTTTCACTACAACTTATTATGGCGAGTACAGACTTGACAAATTATTTTCTTGATAGTCCATTCTTAAATTAAAGTATCTAACACTTGAA
Source organism: Modiolus philippinarum (assembly GCA_002080025.1). Lineage (NCBI taxonomy): Eukaryota > Metazoa > Mollusca > Bivalvia > Mytilida > Modiolidae > Modiolus > Modiolus philippinarum. The sequence continues at coordinate 160,381 of MJUU01050665.1, read as the reverse complement.
GACAACTAAGCCACAATATTATACCCAACTCGTTAGAGAGTGGGATGTACTGCATTCACCTTGTCTGTCTGTCTGTCTGTTTGTCCATCTGTTCATTCGTCCAAAAATTTATTTCGGTCACAATTTTCTCAGCTTTTAGTGGAGGTCTTGATTTGAAAATTGGTATGCAGCCTCTATGTGATGTGTTTTAAGGAACGTCCTATTTTGAGTTCTGTCAGATGTGTACTTCCTGTTTAAGAAAATGTGGACTTAGTTACGAAATGTAGTGAAACAGGAATTTTTTGTTGCAGTTTTCTAGGCTTCTATAAGAGGGATTGATTTCAAAATTGGTATGCAGCCTCAATATAATTAGTTGTAAGGAACGTCCTATTTTGAATCTTGTCTAATTTGCACTTCCTGTTTAACAAAATTTGGTCTTGGTTTTGAAATGTGGTGAAATATGAATTTTTGGCCACAGTTTTCTCAGCTTCTATCATAGGGATGGATTTCAAAATTGGCATGCAGCCTCTATATGATGAGCTGTAAGAAATGTTTTATTTTGAGTCCTGTTGGATGTGTACTTCCTGTTTTACAAAATGTGGGCTTAGTTATGAAATAACTAAATATAGCGAAACAGTGAATTTTTCGTCACAGTCTTCTCAGCTTCTATAGGAGGGATTGATTTCAAAATCCGTAGGTAGCCTCTATATGGTTAGTTGTAAGGAACATCCTATTTTGATTCATGTCATGTGTCCTTCCTGTTTAACAAAGTGTGAACTTAGTTACTAAATGTTGTGAAACATAAATTTTTCGTTCCAGTTTTCTCAGCTTCTATAAATGGGATTGATGTGAAAATTGGTATGCAGCTTCTGTATGGTTGGTTGTAAGGAAATTCCTATTTTAAGTCGTGTCAGATGAGTACTTTGTGTTTAATGAAATGTGGCCTAAGTTACTAAATGTAGTGAAACATAATTTTTTCGTCACAGTTTTCTCTGCTTCTGCAAGAGGGATTGATTTCAAAATTGTTATGCAGCCTCTACATGATTAGTTGGTTACTTCATCTGTTTATTCTTCAGGATTAAGTCATTGTGTCCATACTTGTATTGTGTCTAAAACCTGTATTGTGTGCACACACATTTAAATTTGCACTTATTGATTCAGAGTTCAGTGAGTAGGGGTACCGTATCACAGGTTGGCATTCGGCGATAGCTCTTGTTTTCTCTCTGGCATATTGAAAGAAAATAAATTGCTCAGGAAAAAAACTTGGTTGAGAGTATTTGGGTCACTAGATAAATACTTTGCTAGTAATCAAAATCTAAGGTTAGTTATGCATTGTACATGTATATGTTCTATAATGACAGTGGCTTTTGTTCAGTCCACTAATTGATCAGCATATCATACATGTACCATTCAATTAGTTATCAATCAATCAATGGACCAATTAATGATGTTTTTAGACCAATGTGATAGAGGCAGGAGCAGACATGAAAAGAGAAACAGAAAAAGAATGGTATTATGGAAATAAAGACAAAGAAAGGCTTGGTCCATACAGTTTTGATGAGGTAAATACATGTACATGTATGTGTATAAAAGTCCTGTGTTTAGATACCATTATGACTGACAAAAGCATATTAATGAACTTCATCGCATTCATTCATTCATCTGGACAATTTACAGTTGTAAAAATACTTGCCTTAAGTACATGAAACTGATACTGTATAGGGCTTTATATTCGCGGTACTAAATTTTCGCGGTTTTCAATGTTGGATTTATTCGCGAGGTTTTATATTCGCGGATTTTCAGTTGAAGTCGTTATATTCATTTATATTCAGGTTTACTGTAAAATATTCGTGAGTATAAATTTTCGCGCTTATCGTTTTAAACGCGAATAGCGCGAAAATTAATACCCCGCGAAATATAGCAACCATACAGTATCCATTTTGAAACATCAAGATTAAGAAAATACTTTTTCCTATCCAGAGTGAAAAATAGGTGTGCATGTAATTTCAACATTTACACAGTACTACAATACTACAATTTATATCTAAATATAACATGTGAAAAAAAATACCTACAGAGATTACCTGGCATGGCCCCAGGAGGTTGATAGGCAAATACTCTGTTTAAGTGAGGTTCCAAAGTATTTTATAACGAGTGAAAGCCAACCAGTGGTATAAAATTAAGAAAAAATTAACTGTAGCCATATATTTATATTATTTGGCTTGCACTTTATGCGAATATTTTACCCAGAGCGACCAGCGAGGGGTAAAATATCACCATAAAGTGCAACCCGTGGTAAAAATAATATAAATATATAGCTACAGTAAATTATTTTGATTCTAATAGGACACTCTCAAGGTTTCTATTAGGAGAATTCCTCCTAGTACACATAGATGAAACACCATTTTATGCCGTTTATTGGTCTGTGACGTTGCAAAAACTGATGTAAAACTATGGCGTTATCGAAAGTACCGTTATTAGCTCACCTGACCCAAAGGGTCAGTGTGAGCTATTGCCATCACTTGGCGTCCGTCGTCCGTCGTCCGTCGTCCGTCGTCCGTCCGTCGTCCGTCCGTCGTCCGTCCGTCGTCCGTCGTCCGTCCGTTAAACTTTTCACATATTCATCTTCTCCTCTGAAACCACTGAAGCAAATTCTACCAAACTTTACTGGAATGATGTATGG
>MJUU01050665.1:144053-157380 GCA_002080025.1 Modiolus philippinarum | reverse complement strand
AATTTAAGCAGTCCTTCAAATTCATACGTTTTTACAATAGCTGCATTTCTGATGAGAGTTATCTCATTCAATGTCTTGTTGTTGAGTATGCCCAAGATTTAGATGAATAAAACTAATATCCTTTGTTTTTAACAAAGATGAAAGAAATGTGATCAAAAATGATATAAGAGGTGAAAACATGGAAATTCTGTCGACTTGAAAATGTCCTTTAGATTATCTTTGGATGTCATCAAATAACCGAAGCGTTTTAACTAGGTTGTTGTCAAACATGGTTGAAAGTCACTGCTGTTATGACGCCTAATTAGCTCTTTCTACAAGTCCAGATATCGCCAGCGATTCCGGTGATATTTACGCTTTCCTTTGTCCTTGGCTAATTTTGTCTTTTCTTTTTGATCCTATCGGTCATTCGCAGATGCTTTGTTTTGGGTCTTTTATCCTGGCTCGAGATGGGATGTTGTCTACTAGATATTTACCCCATTTCATTTCTTGTTCATATCTATCAGCTTTCGAAAGCTATATTTTTATATAGCTTAGGTGGCCGCATGGTCTAGGGCGCTGGACATAGTGCAGCCGGTATTGCCATAGATGACTCACTGACAAAGCAAGGGTTCAAATCCAGGGTTCAAATCCAGCCATATACCTTGCTGGATTTCCCGATGCTAACAGGTTTAAAAAGATGATTTTCATCACTGTTGGCATTCGGAATTATATATTCTAGCTTTGCAGCTCACTTACCAACGCATTATCATTCTTATTATATAGAGCTGTGTGCAACACTATTATCTATTTATGGTGATTTTCCAGCACAGGACTAGAGACTCTTCGATTATATCGCTTAGGTTTTGATTTTTCACGGGACGGTCAAAGTTCATTCCCACTCTGTAGTTGTCATAATACAAGTCTTGATTTTTCCAGTGCTTGTCCAGTCTGTTTTGAAGGAGTTTAATGATGGTGCACTTATTACTTTATCAGGTAATTTATTCCAGTATTTGGCTACCGATACAGCAAATTAGTGTTTCCGATTCGTAGTCACGTGTAGACATTTCAAATATATACCCACCTTATATAAGTATCCATTGTTTGAAAAAAGTTTGAATTTCAAATTAAACTATATAATTTAAAGAAAAAGAGTGAGTGGATGGTCTCACAGTTAAATCTTACAGGGGAGTCACCATCTTTGATATAGAATCTCAGTGTATCAAGACTGACAGTTAAGATTTGTATAATTATTGTTTTTTGGTTTGTATTTGTATTTGTTTTTCTTGCATTTCAGTTGCCGTAAACCTGCACGTGAGAAAAATATCATTTGAGGTTCCGTCTTGCAAGGAAGTAGAGTTGTCTCTTGGAAAGGAGAAGTTTATCCTATTTGATATTGATAGTAAACAGTTTTTTTTTTTTTTTTTTTTTTTTTTTTTTTTGTAGGCGGGAGCAAGTTTTTTTTTCTCCTCTGAGATTCATATTTAACAGTACAGTTATAATTTGAGCAATCCCAGATCAGATAAATTCACCGGAAGCCATTCGGGGGCGGTGTTAAGTAAATTAAGTAAGTAAGTAAGTACATTTTATTTAGAGTCGGCACATATATACAATTAACAAATAACATGAGCTTTGAAAGCTCTTCCAACCGACTTTAAAACATACAATACATAATACATTACAAACATCCACAGACATTGATAAGCAAATAATATTTAAAATAGCATAGTGAATTAAGACATACATGCACACATACTATAAATAAGAAAGGCACACTAATTAAAAAAAGAGCAAATTCAGCACTAAATAATTTATAAAGCAAGCAAACATATATCAGGCAAAGCTAAAATAGTCATGCAAGGAAAAAATATAAATAAAAGAAAACTGATAAAGAAAATAAAATTATATCTTAGTTTTTTATATTGAACACTAAAGATTTCTATACTTTTCATCTCACCTTATGGGAAATCGGTCAACTTTCGATGCTGCTGTTTAATTCATTTCCACGCTATAAGTGTATATAAAGCATCATATACGCTTAAAATAATGAGAAGAATTCATAACATTAATTTAAAAAAAAATAATTTTGAAAGAATCAGATTTTGTACTCGGGTCTTTTAGATGCAATTACCATTGATTTCCCAATATTTAACCTCCTGAAGAAATCGATATCCCATATGTCCGGAATTATCTATTCACGTTAACCTGTCAAATTATGTTTTCTGCTTTACTCTATACTAGGAAATTTTGTTAGGCCAGGCGTTTTTTTTCTGTTTGTCATAGAAAAGCGGTGTCACGGCTAAAGTAATCAGCGATTATTTAACGGAACGGATGTGTACTTATTACGGGCCTTACAGTTATCCATTGTATAAGATCACACTTGATGTATTTCAAGAATTATCTTTTAGTGAAAACATGCTTAATTTCTGATGTTAATAGTATTGATTTTATCTATATATTTAAAACAACAACTACAAAACTACGAATATAAACTGGTCCGCCGTTCCACAATGCTACGCTCGTTAGTGTGACACAACAGGAGCCCAGTTTACTACGAATAAAGATAAATAAAATATACCCATTATATATATCGATCACTTCGCCAGGAAATGGAGATCATACAATTTCTTGGAAAGCATGTAATCAACTAAATCTCACAACAAATCATACATCAAGGCACTCTATGATATGTAAAATTTTACGTTCTATTTGAATTTCACATATATTTAATGATTTAACAAATAATTTCTTCAAAATATGCACGAAAACTTTGCCTAGGTCGATCACTTTCTTACGAAATATCGCGTCACGAAGTCCTAGAGTAAAATAAATCGTGTATTCTAACTGGGAAGGTGATGATAAACACTCCTAAAGTAAACATTAGACATTAAAAAACTTGTGTGACACTTATCGTTGCATGAGATGGTTCTATTTATAGATATTTTCTTTCAAACACCGACGAAAACGAAAATCAACATCTACGAAAATGGCTATATGGCGTCTTCGTCTCAATGCATTATGGGTATTTTGCCTGTCAATAGGATTTCATTGGATCAAACTGGTTTGTTATAGAGTTTCAAGTCCCGTCAATATATTAGTCCCAGTTTATATGTATGTTGCTTTGATAGAAATAAATAAGAGAAGATAAAAAATTTGATGATTACATGTATGTACAATGTATATTTGTATCATATTTTTAAGGCAGGTTCTCTGCCTTCTAGCTGTCGGGTAAAGCCATCTTAAAAAAGTCTGTTTCAACCAGACTCTTACATTAAGGAGACTACTTTGTATGAAAAGAATCGGAATGATCCAGACTGTTGTTAAAAACGCGTACGGCTTACCAGTTATTCATACGAAGGCACAAAAAATAATCTATCCATGTGGCGATACAGTGTCCATTTCATGATCAACTACATCGTTTTATGTGTTTATTGTATTTATTTAATATCTTTTAAGAGATACTTTGCTTTTTTAATCCCAGAGCACTTAAACTGACATTCGAAATTCACGATTCGGTTCATTCATAAAAATTTCCTGTGGCGCGCAGTTTTTATGAATGGATACATAGTAACTTCTAGTTTCGCTGTTGTAACTAGAGTTGTTAACCCTCCCGGTCTCACCGTGAGGCTACCGGTTTCGGCAGCCGGTCTCACGTCTACCGATATGCCTCTGAAAGCTCCGGATATTAAAATTTTCTCTCAAAAATAATTTTCCGTTACACCGGAAGTAAATATTGGCTGTTCCAATCACACCCTGCGAGGTAAACAAAGGCTGTTCCATTCACATCCCGCCTAACGAGTTTACGCGAGAACACGAATCAGCTGTGTATTAACGACAAAATGGCGTCGCCTCCGATACAATTCAAAATTCCAAAATAAATGGATAAAAGAGATGGACTTTTTGAGCAAGAGTGATAAATATATACACGCAGTGTTTCTGTTGTGTGGCATAACCTTTGCCTTAGTGCATGGAGGATGAGATGACGTTGTTCGCCATAGAGAAACAGAGGGACACAAACGTAGTGCTCGACGTAGGACTCAAAATGCTGAAATTCTGTTTACATTATTCACAGTAACTTCGGTGTTTTGTTATTTGTAGCTGAGCTCAACCTACCATTCTCAGTAGCTTGCACTGATGAGACTAAGTTGTCGAAATGCCCATATGTAGATAGTAAAGTTACAGTGACTTCCTTATTGAGTTATTTAATCATATGCAAAAATAATGACTTGACAGAGGAAGTGACAAAATTGGAAATATCAACATTAATTAAGCCACCGAGTGTTACACTTGTACTCGGGCTTGTACTTTGGAATACTTACATGTACGTATACCAACAAAGAGGAGCAAGACAATGAAATGTAAATAAATAGAGTTTTAATAAATTGCCAACATCCCATATAAAAACTGAAAAGACAACCTAAACCGGGAATGAAAATTTCGGATTTTAATTCTTGAAAAAATTAAATGTGAAGATTTCAGCAAAACAGTAATAATTACAGAACTTCTGGAATACCCAGGAACCTGCCTTAACAGCATTCCATGCTTTGATTTAATTTGGAAATGAAAGCTCTAAGCATTATAAAACTGAAGTAGAAATTAGAATATTTATAGGCACCTCTATTTCTAACTGCATGTTAAGGCCAAAAAAAAATATATTCTTGTTTCCTGCTTCCCGACCAACCTTGTTTTTTTTTTGTTGCTGACCCTAAAAATTTTATGCTGTTCGTGAAAAAGTTAAGAGCAGAAACAGACATTTTTATTGGCAGTTTGGTGAAAAATATTACAGTCAAGCTTCAAAATGTAACGCCGCTTATACACTTTGTTGAATATTGCCATAATTATACCCCCACTCTATAGAGAGGGGGGTATACTGCATTCACCTTGTCCGTCCGTCCGTTTGTCTGTTCGTCCGTTCGTCCATGCGTCTGAAAAAAATTTCTGTCACATTTTTCTCAGCTTCTGCTAGAGGGATTGATTTCAAAAATTGGCATGCAACCTCTATATGGTTAGTTGTAAGGAATGTCCTATTTTGAGTCCTGTCCGATGTGTACTTCCTGTTTGACAAAATGTGGACTTTGTCAAGAAATGTAGTGAAAACATGAATACTTTCATCGCATTTTTCTCAGCTTCTACAAGAGGGATTGATTGTAAAATTAGTATGCAGCCTTTATTTGGTTAGTTATAAGGAACATCCTATTTTGAGTCCTGTCGGATGCATACTTCTAGTTTGGTGGAATGTGGACTTTGTGCTGAACTGTAGTGAAAACATGAATTTTTAGTTGCATTTTTCTCAGCTTCTACAAGAGGGATCGATTTCAAAATTTGTATGCAACCTTTATATGATTAGTTGTAAGGAACGTCTAATTTTCAGTCATGTCAGATGCATACTTCCTGTTTGACGAAAATTGGACTTAATTACAAAATTTAGTGAAAACATGAATTTTTTATCCAGGGTTGAATGAGTGGGGGTATACCTGGTTGCCATTCGGCGACAGGTCTTGTTACGTTAAAAGTAGACCCAATTGATCAAAAACATTGAAACATAAATAAAAAATGGCGCCCCTTTCCGGAAATTGAAACAATTAACGGACCGGATCGGAAAGGATACGTTATTTTTCCAGATCTTCCCAACAAAACGCGAAAAAAACATTTGGTAAAATAAAATGCCGACCGACAGACCCTATTTTTCAAAGTGTGGTAGCAGGAAACAGACAAATTTTTTTTTTGCCTTACCTGTGAGGATATTGGAAAAGCCATAAATATAAAGCTATTGTACCACAGGGTTTGACACAAAGCATTTTAGACATGTCATATTATAATTTTTTTATAGCTCAGATCTCATTTTATATTCTTGTGTGTAGATGAAAGAATTATGGGATGAAGGTGTTGTCCATGCCAAAACCAGGTGTTGGGCTCAAGGTATGGATGGATGGCGGCCATTACAGTCTGTTCCTCAACTTAAATGGACCATAATGGCTACTGGGCAAGCTGTAATGAATGAGAGTGATTTAGCCTGCTTGATATTTAATATGTTGATTAAAATGTCAAGCTATTATCCAAGCCGGTAAATATTTCTTTAATCTAGGGATACAATGTATGATGGTGGGTCTGTGCATTAGACCATAACTAAATTCCGAATTATGGTTGTAATATTGATTCTTGGCGATTCTTATCCAATTCCGTAAAATACATTACTGCTTGACAGAAGTAGAATCACACTGTACAGAATATGACGAAATGGATAAAAATGCAACAAATTTCTGCTTTGTTATATGTAAAATTGTTACATGTTACTATTTAGGTTGGCTAAGTGAGAATTGAGGTGTGAATTTTACCAAAAGACACCATTGAATCAGAACCATGACCTACTGGATAATTACCAAAAAATCATGATACTATATCTACGGATCATATAGGAGTTTTAATCTCGATATATAAGCCTTACAGCATATACATGTAATGCTGCAATTTATGTTGTAGATATGAGACAGTGATGAAATCAATTCATGAATTTGTAGACTAGCTATAAACACTAAAAGAGGATACAGTTCAGGTTAATGTACCTTTATCAAGTTAGTTTCTCTTTGCCAAATCTGTATCAATATCCAGTTGAGTATTCAGTCAAGTTAGTGTCTCTTTACCCATTTGCTATTCATGGACACTTAAACTTTTATGGCTTTTAACACACAAGGGTCAGAAAACAGTTTGAGCTATCAAGCCTGATATATGTTTGAACTTGAACAGAGGGAAACAAAAATAGTTCCAGACATCCATTATGTCTGAGCTATCACAGTTCAAGCCATGGAATTTCAACTGTAAATATCAAACCTCCTGTGAATATTCATGTATATAGAAAACAAACAAAAAATCTAAAATTCTAAAGAGAAGAAAATTATTATTTAGCTTCAACTTTTTTAAAGAAACCATTAGAATTGTCATAATCATAATATATGTAAAAATTTGCAAAGATTTTCAAATAAATCCTAAAATAGCAATTAAAGCTTGATTAGGAATATCATGGAAAAATATTTCCTGTTTCAGGGACTCAGATGGTGCAATAATTCGTCCACTGCCAAGAATCAAAAGACTTTTGTCAGACCCAGTTTGTCTTCCACACATTGTTCAGGTAGGCACATAATAGTTAGGTAAATGCTGATCCTATGAATACTCTATTAAACATGTTAAAGCAGTTCTTGTAAAAAATTAACATGATGCATGTACATGTATGTGAATTATATTATTGTAAGAACAATAGGATTACTTATATTATTGTAAGAACAATAGGATTACTAACTGCCCATTATGCCAAATGGAATGTAGGGCAGCAACATTTGGATGAAGCTTTGTAATTTTGGTTGGTTCTTGGTAATTGAGAAAATTGGACATAGAGCAATGTACATGTATATTTGGTAAATTTAAAAACGTAACTTTTGTCATTATTCAGTAAGTAATACAGTGAATTTATTTATTTAAATGCCACTGCCATAAAGCGATTTCGGCCTAAGTTTTAACCTTATATGTCTGTCCATCTGTCTATCTTAATGTCCTTAAAATTTTTGTCAAAAGATTTCTTGGCTTGTGGATGTTTGAATGATTTGATATTTAGACTGAAGCTTTGACATTTACTGCACCTTCCCTTCTCAAGGTCTATCACTCATCTACATTCTGTTTGCTGATTCTTTAATTGATATTTTTTAAAAAATTTTGTTAAAATTTTTGTCAAAGATTTCTCAGGTATTGTATATGGGAATGATATGATCTTTGGTCTGAAGCTTCAGTATGATGAGTTGTAACATGCCTCCCTTATTCAGGTCTGTCACTAATTTTCTTTCTGTTTGTCTGTTTGTTTGATTGATATTTAACAATTTGTGTTAAAATGTTTGTCAAGGATTTCTCAGCTTTGGAGTAATTCTTTGATATTGGGTATGAAGCTTCAAAATGATGAGTAAATTACATGTTAACTGGGTATTCTTTGTACATATGAATTAAATATTCCTTTTTACATGACTTTGTACATTAAATATTCCTTGTACATGTAAATTAAATATTCTTTTTTCATGTAAATTAAATATTTCTTCTCATGTAAATTAAATATTCCTACTCATGTGAATTACATATTCCTTTCTCATATGAATTAAGGATGTTCGCTGGTCATGTTTATGTATTTCTGTCAGATTTTCGGACTTCTCTGGTTTTATCCATTTAAAAACTTAATAATTTTTTTGCCCGGTGACCCCTTAATTCTTTTCCATAATTTTATTTTATACATCTTTTGGAGCATTCTGACAAAATTTTATACAATTGGTGTTATTTTGTCGCATTCATAATTGGATAAATATTGCTAGTGTTAATCCTATGTAAAATACAGAGGAGTTCAGTTTCCCGCCATTTTTTGAAACTCGTGTAGCTCAAAAATGACATTGGTAACCTATCAACTTTTTTCGCTTAAATTACTTCTTTTTCAATATTCTAACAAAAAATCACATTTAATTGAAATCCTTGTTATTTTAAAGTTGACCAGCAAACATCCTTAAATATTCCTTGTACATGTGAATTAAATATTCCTTGTACATGTGAATTAAATATACCTTGTACATGTTAATTAAATACTGTAAAAGGGGAAATTTTCACGAGGGGTTTATTTTCATTAATTTTGCGATTGACACATATTCGCAAAAATTTCCCCTCACGTAAATTTGCATATATTTCAAACGTAATGAAAGGTAAGTGACAATCATGAAAATAAAACATATCAAATAGATTTAAGAAATTTAAACCATGCGAAAATATCCCCTTTCACAGTATTCCTTTTACATGTGAATTAAATATTCCTTGTACATGTGAATCAAATATTCCTTTTACATGAAAATTAAATATTTATTTTACATGTAAATTAGATATTCATTATACATGGAAATTAAATATCACTGATATATGTTAAATAAATACTTCTCAACAGATAAATTAAACATGAATAAATGTAAATTAAATATTCCATGTAAAATTTTCTATACATGGAAAATGTATAGTTGTTATACAGTACATATAAATCAAATGCTTTTGATATATGTAAATACATGTAAAATAGTAAAGATGTATCTTGATCTTTCGGGGTTTTAATATTAAGTTTGGAGTTATATTCTTATCATAAAATATTATGAATTTTCTCTGACATTGATCTATGTAATAACATTGTATTTAATTTTTTCACATATACATATTGTCTGCTTTTCAGCTGTTGCTAACCTTTGACCCCATACTGGTAGAAAAGATTGCCACTTTACTGTACGACATCATGCAGGACAATCCAAACATATCCCGTCTATATCTTACTGGTGCTTTCTACTTCATTATGATGTACACTGGATCAAATGTTTTGCCGATAGCCAGATTTTTGAAATATACACATGTCAGTCAAGCATTCCGTTCAGATGAGGTAAAATTTATTACAGTAGTGCCTCCATTATAAGGTCCCTCCCTAATAAGACCGCCTCCTTTATGTGGCCACATTTTTCATGCATTAATCACTTGTAATGCATTTTGACCTCCCAATAAAGACCGCTTCCCTGATCCAANCACAGATCTCATTTTATATTCTTGTGTGTAGATGAAAGAATTATGGGATGAAGGTGTTGTCCATGCCAAAACCAGGTGTTGGGCTCAAGGTATGGATGGATGGCGGCCATTACAGTCTGTTCCTCAACTTAAATGGACCATAATGGCTACTGGGCAAGCTGTAATGAATGAGAGTGATTTAGCCTGCTTGATATTTAATATGTTGATTAAAATGTCAAGCTATTATCCAAGCCGGTAAATATTTCTTTAATCTAGGGATACAATGTATGATGGTGGGTCTGTGCATTAGACCATAACTAAATTCCGAATTATGGTTGTAATATTGATTCTTGGCGATTCTTATCCAATTCCGTAAAATACATTACTGCTTGACAGAAGTAGAATCACACTGTACAGAATATGACGAAATGGATAAAAATGCAACAAATTTCTGCTTTGTTATATGTAAAATTGTTACATGTTACTATTTAGGTTGGCTAAGTGAGAATTGAGGTGTGAATTTTACCAAAAGACACCATTGAATCAGAACCATGACCTACTGGATAATTACCAAAAAATCATGATACTATATCTACGGATCATATAGGAGTTTTAATCTCGATATATAAGCCTTACAGCATATACATGTAATGCTGCAATTTATGTTGTAGATATGAGACAGTGATGAAATCAATTCATGAATTTGTAGACTAGCTATAAACACTAAAAGAGGATACAGTTCAGGTTAATGTACCTTTATCAAGTTAGTTTCTCTTTGCCAAATCTGTATCAATATCCAGTTGAGTATTCAGTCAAGTTAGTGTCTCTTTACCCATTTGCTATTCATGGACACTTAAACTTTTATGGCTTTTAACACACAAGGGTCAGAAAACAGTTTGAGCTATCAAGCCTGATATATGTTTGAACTTGAACAGAGGGAAACAAAAATAGTTCCAGACATCCATTATGTCTGAGCTATCACAGTTCAAGCCATGGAATTTCAACTGTAAATATCAAACCTCCTGTGAATATTCATGTATATAGAAAACAAACAAAAAATCTAAAATTCTAAAGAGAAGAAAATTATTATTTAGCTTCAACTTTTTTAAAGAAACCATTAGAATTGTCATAATCATAATATATGTAAAAATTTGCAAAGATTTTCAAATAAATCCTAAAATAGCAATTAAAGCTTGATTAGGAATATCATGGAAAAATATTTCCTGTTTCAGGGACTCAGATGGTGCAATAATTCGTCCACTGCCAAGAATCAAAAGACTTTTGTCAGACCCAGTTTGTCTTCCACACATTGTTCAGGTAGGCACATAATAGTTAGGTAANAATTGATTTAAAATCCATCCTTGAGAACCCATCTTAGTTTGATACCTCCCAAATCAGACCGCCTCCATTATAAGACCACCTTCTTTTTGCAGCAGGGGTGGTCTTATAATGGAGGGACTACTGTAATTGATTTCTTAGCAACAAATTCAACAACTCGAACAACTCTGAAATAAGATTGGTGCCATTTGTAAAATTCTTTCAATATCATTAAATCCAGTTTCTCCTGATTTTGATAATAGCAATCTAACCAGGGATAGAATTTTCAACAGAAGTGACTTATTTTTATTTAGATAAAGAATTCTTCAATGAATAATTATTATGATAGGTAATATATTTGTTATCATTTAAACCAATGGATTATATATTCATCAGTTGATAAATTAACAAGTTAATTAATCCATCAAAATAATTAGGGATGGCAAAATGTCCGTAATTCATTACTCGAGTACCCGGTACAAATACTCGTGAGTACTCGAGTACTCTGATCATTGTAATTGATAATGAAAAGTGCCCATTTGTTTAATGTGAGACAAGTATCTGCAATGTAGGTTTTCTCGGCTTTTTACTGAAAACTTTCAGGTTTGATTTTTAAGAAAACAAGAGAGCAGAAAAGTCAATCACCTCTTGTACATAAAGCAATCAAACAATTAACAAACAATCGACCAACGGCTTGGACTGTAAACATTCACTTTGATCTACATTAATGAATGGCCTATCTGGTTTAAAAAAAATCAATGTTACCTGCTTTCCTGCAAAATAGCAGTTTTCTACTATAATTTATTCATCATGTTTCAAAATATTTATCGTATAACTGTTAGTATGCTAAAAAGAAGTTTAGCCATTTTTTTATTTTGTATATTCGCACATAATAAAAACATAATTAATGATTTAATCTGAAAGGTAAAATTTCGTAAACTTCTTTTGATTTAGAATTAATAATTTGATAAGAAAATTTAAGGAAAAAGTGAAGGGAATAACTGTGTTATACATGGCAGGAAAGGGAATAACGAAATACTTATCATTTGCAGACGACATGCAGTTGATCGAAAATTGAAATAAAGAATTTGATACACGAAACACATTTACATAGAAAACAATGAGAAGATCCTTAATATATCTGACATAATATAATATCCATCAATTAAAAAATAAGTCGAGTACTCGAGTACAAACATTGTGCTTGAGTACTCGACCTCTAAACGAGTACTCGAGTATTCGAGTACTAGTTGCCATCCCTAAAAATAATCAATAATCTTTCATTTTTAGCTCACCTGGCCAAAGGCCATGTGAGCTTTTGCCATCACTTGGCGTATGTCGTCCGTCGTCCTCCGTACACTTTTCATATTTTTGCTATCTCCTCTGAAACCACCGGACCAATTTCAACCAAACTTTACAGGAACGATGTATGGAAGGTCTTTTACTTAGTTTGCAAAAATTTTTCCGATCCGCCAATAAACATGGCCGCCAGCATAGAACATAGTTTAACATGGGACCTATGGGAAAAAGCATATATTTGCTATCTCCTCTGAAGTTAGTGAAGCAAATGGAACCAAACTTTACAGGAATGATGTATAGAAGGTCATTTACTTAGTTTGCCAAAATTTTTTCGATCCGTGAAAAAACATGGCCGCCAGCACAGAACATAGTTTAACATGGGACCCTATGGGGAAAGCAAATATTTGCTAATTCCTCTCAAGCTACTGAAGCAAATGGTACCAAACTTTACAGAAATGATGTATGGAAGGTCATTTACTTAGTTTGCCAAAATTGTTTCGATCCGTGAAAAAACATGGCCACCAGCGCAGAACATACTGTAACATGGAACCCTATGGGAAAAGCATATATTGACTATCTCCTCTGAAGTTACTGAAGCAAAACTTTACAGGAATGATGTATGGAAGGTCCTTTACTTAGTTTGCCAAAATTTTTTCATTCCATGAAAAAACATGGCGGCCAGCGCAGAACATAGTTTAACATGGGACGCTATGGGAAAAGCATATATTTATACCCCCCGCAAACAAAGTTTGGGGGGGTATATAGGAATCACCCTGTCTGTCTGTCCGTCCGTCTGTCCGTCTGTCCACACTTCTCGTAAGCGCAACTCCTCTTAAACCACTTGAAGGATTTTAATGAAACTTTACACAAAGATAGGACACTATATGGAGATGTGCATGAAGGAATATAATTATTGTCCGAAACCAGGAAGGGGAGATAATCCGACTTTGACTTTTCGTTGATTCCCTATTTATGGGTTACCTCGTAAGCACAACTCCTCTTAAACCACTAAAAGGATTTTGATGAAACTTTACACAAAGGAGGGACACTATATGGAGATGTGCATGAATAAATATAATTATTGTTCAAAACCTGGAAGGGGAGATAATTGGACTTTGACTATTTGTTGATTCCCCATGTATGGGTTACCTCGTAAGCCCAACTCCTCTTAAACCACTTG
>MJUU01050665.1:132246-142762 GCA_002080025.1 Modiolus philippinarum | reverse complement strand
GTGAAAAAACATGGCCGCCAGCGCAGAACATACTTTAACATGGAACCCTATGGGAAAAGGATATATTGACTATCTCCTCTGAAGTTACTGTAGCAAATGGAACCAAACTTTACAGGAATGATGTATGGAAGGTCCTTTACTTAGTTTGCCGAAATTTTTTCAATCCATGAAAAAACATGGCGGCCAGCGCAGAACATAGTTTAACATGGGACCTTATGGGAAAAGCATATATTTGCTATCTCCTCTGAAGCTACTGAAGCAAATTGAACCGAACTTTACAGGAATGATGTATGGAAGGTCCTTTTCTCAGTTTGCCGAAATTTTTTCGATCCGTGAAATAAACATGGCCGCCAGCGCAGAACATAGTTTAACATGTGACCCTATGGGAAAAGCATATATTTGCTATCTCCTCTGAAGCTACTGAAGCAAATTTGAACCAAACTCTACAGGAATGATGTATGGAAGGTCTTTTATGGAGATTGCCAAAATTTTTCCGATTCCTTTAAAAACATTGCTGCCAGCGCAGAACATAGTCTAACATGGGACCCTAAGGGAAAACCATCTATTGCTATCTCCTCTGACGCTACTGAAGCAAATTCAACCAATCTTTACAGTAAGGATGTATGGAAGGTACGTGGATCTGACAAAAAAGATGGCCTCCAGTGCAGAACATAGATTAGCATTGGAGCCAGGAATGAGATAACCATCCTTATAATCATCATCTCTGAAATGTATAGAAGGTCCTTTGCAAAAATTATTCATTTCAGTAGGATCAGACAAAAAACATGGGTGCTAATGAAGAACATAGCTAAACATTTGACCCCAGTGGTAAGGAAACATCATTTTTAGTCATGTATGGCGTAGAAGCATTTTGCCAGGTGAGCGATACAGGCTCAGTCTCTGAGCCTCTAGTATACAATTCAAAATGGATAAATTTTCATAATGGTGAATTTTCAGTGAGACAGTTAATTGGTGGACAAATTATCTGTCAACATTCAAATTAATGTTTAAGTTATCTAACAATTGTTAAATCATCAATTACTAGATAAAATTGTTGGTAAATAAATATTCACAACTGATAAGGGCTATTCTATTAAAATGAATGAGAATTTGTAGAAAGGAACCCTCAAAATACCCCCACAACCAAAAAACTTTTAAATAGAAATTTCACAAACAACTAGTGGCCACATTTTGAGTATGACTCAAAATCAATGTCCAAAAATAAAACTTCCTTCCCTCCCATATACAATTTTATGGAATAGCCCTAACTATCAGAAATTATATAAAGATCATGCAAGTGCCACAAATGCATTTAGCTCCTGAAGAAGGTCATCAAGGTAAACAGAACCATCAAATTTTATCCATAAAGGCCTAGCAGTAAGACTTCTTTAACAAACTAAAGTTCCTTCAAGTATGAAAATTGCATAAAAAAATTAAAACTGGTTAGCATCAAAATTTTGACAAATTAACGTTTATTAAAATCAGTTAAATGAAGAAACATATTTCATGTAGAGTATTGTTATCTTTTGTAGAACAAAAGTTCAGATATTATGAATAGAAGTGTGCTGGGTCACATTTTACCAGAAGCCATGGTGTGTTATCTAGAGAATTACTCAGCTGAAAAATTTGCAGAAATATTTTTAGGAGAATTTGATACACCAGAAGCTATATGGAATAGGGAAATGAGGTAAGGAGAATTTGATACACCAGAAGATATCTAGAAACAAAGAATAAGAAATTTATTGAAGATAAATTTTCTGGAATAGAAAAAAAAATTGAAGAATAATTTTATTCATTTCAAAAGTTAATGATATTAGTAGAATTTCATTCACTAAAAAGTGTCTGCAATAAAGATGAGATGGTCAGAAGCCATCTAAAATACAGTTTAGGTGGGAAGAATTTCATATATCAGAAGCTACTTTGAATAAAGATGAGGTGGAGAGAATTGCATGCACTTGGAGCTAAATGTATCTGGACTATTTTGAATAGAGATAATGTGGGAGGAATTTCATACATGAGGAGCTATCTAATAATAGAGTTGAGGTGGGGAGAATTTAATTCACCTGAAGCTATTTAGAATAGAGATTAGATGAGAGATTTTCATACACTAGGAACTTTCTAGAATAGAGATGAGGTGGGGAGAATTTCATATATCAGAAGCTATTTTGAATAAAGATGATGAGGAGAAAATTGCATGCACTTGGAACTATCTGGAATATCTTGAATAGAGATAATGTTGGAGGAATTTCATAATTAAGGAGCTATCTGGAATAGAGTTGAGGTGGGGAGAATTTCATACACCAGAAGCTATTTAGAATAGAGATTAGATTGGGAGATTTTCATACACTAGAAACTTTCTAGAATAGAGATGAGGTGGGGAGAATTTCATACATCAGAAGCTATTTTGGAATAGAGATGAGGTGGGGAGAATTTCATACACCAGAAGCCATCTAGTGCAGATAAGTTGGGGAAAATTTCACAAACCAGACTGATAAACTGAATAATTATACCCCGCCACACAAAGTGGCGTGGTATTATGTGATACCCTCAGTCGTGTGTCCGTCCGTCTGTCTGTCCGTCTGTCCGTCCCCCGAAGGTTTCTGACTGATAACTTGTGAACGAAATATCACAAGATCTTCAAAGTTGGTATGGAAGTTGTTTACAACAAAACTCAGGTCAAGTTCGATTTTGGGTTCAGAGGTCCAAGGGGTGCTGGAGTTAAGCCCCTTGAAAATTTGACATTTGGCGAATTTTAGGGTTTCTGACTGATAACTTGTGAATGAAATAATACAAGGTCTTCAAACTTGGTATGTAACTTGTTTACTACAACATGCAGGTCAAGTTCGATTTTGGGTTCAGAGGTCCAAGGGGTTCTGGAGTTATGCCCCTTGAAACTTTGAAATTTTGCGAATTTTAGGGTTTCCGACTGATAACTTGTGAATGAAATAAAACAAGGTCTTCAAACTTGGTATGTAACTTGTTTACTACAACACTCAGGTCAAGTTCGATTTTTGGTTCAGAGGTCCAAGGGGTTCAGGAGTTATGCCCCTTGGAACTTTGAAATTTTGCAAATTTTAGGGTTTTGTACTCATAAATTGTGAATGAATAACATACTGTCTTCAAACTTGGTATGTAAATTGTTTACCACAAAACACCGGCCAAGTATAATTTTGGGTTCATTGGTACACATTTTCCTGGAGTTATGCCCCCTTTTACTAAAAATTTTGTGAAACGTGGTGGGGTATCATGTAATCCTCCATTACTTTTTTGGTTTACAAGGGAAACTATCCTGAATTAAAGTAATAATGTATAGTGACAATGTTTTCTATGAAACAATATTGTCTGTATGAAACAGGTAAAAAATGAATAGTTTCAGTTTGTTTTTCTGCTGTCTAATAATGATAATAATAATAAACAAGTCATTTGTGCAGTTAAGATTTTCCATTGTCAAAAAAGAAAGTAAAACCCCAAAAATGCTGAGCTTGACCTGACAGTACTTAGACAGTACTAAGAGGAAAAAAGGCTTGATGGCTCAGTCTTTGATTTTGAAACTTTCTTGTATCCACAAATTGCATTTTTAACAAAAATATTTCCATATCAATAATTTGAATATCATAATCATGAGATGTTTTGTTTTTAGCTGCAATGTTTCAAATTGAATTCTCCTTGTTATATAGAAAGAATAACAGACCACATCTTGCCATTTTGATAGATAAATAGATTCAGATATCAGCCAACCAGAGTTCATAGTCAGATGTATAATACTAAGTCATTTCTGAAAACAGCAGTTGGCAGTAATTCGGTTTTATAGTAAGTTCGCCTACTTGGTTTGAACTATTACTCAAATTATTTGACCTGATCAGTCATGGTTCAAATATATTGTGAGTTTTCGTTTTGACCTTACCACAACGGCAGAAAAAAATTAGGCAACGCCCAATCTGTCCAATAAATTTGAGTAATCTACATGTATGTTGGGAAAAATATCAATACATCAAAAGCTCATCAGGAACATTCAATTTTTCTAATGAGACATTTTAAATGGGATTCATTGAACTATCGTAAATCGATTAAATTGCATGTCTAACTTACATATATATTTGCCCATTTCAGGCGTATGATGATAGAGAAGATAGCATCACATATTGCCGACTTTTCACCTCGTCTCATGAGCAACACGAGAGCATTATACCAGTATTGTCCAATACCAGTCATTAACTATCCTCAATTAGAAAATGATCTATTTTGTAATATATATTATCTCAAGCATCTCTGTGATACTCAGAAATTCCCAGATTGGCCTATTAAGGATCCGGTAAGTGTTTTAAATACAATTCTGTAATATTTATTACTTAAGCATTTTTCTGATACTCATACATTCCAAGATTGGGCAATTCAGCATCATGTAAGTGTTTTAAAAATATGTATTATCTCAAGCATCTCTGTGATACTCAGAAATTCCCAGATTGTCCAATTAAGGATCTTGAAATATTTACAGATAGATGTACAATGTACATTATCTTTATCATCTCTGGTTAATGTCAAAACATGTTGATGAACGAAAATATAAGTTAACTTGAATTCCTGTTGCTGTGTTGTTGTAACCTGATTTAAAGAAGCAACCAGTTAGTCAAAACAGATCATTTAACTTTTGTTTTTGTTATTGTAGGTGAAATTATTGAAAGATATTTTAGAGGCATGGAAGAAAGAAGTAGAAAAGAAACCTCCCACAATGTCGATAGATGAGGCTTATTCAGTATTAAACTTGGCCAAGGGAGGGTACGTTTATTGTATTCTGGTAATAACTTATATGTAGAAAAAGAATATCATTGAGAAAATTTATTCTTGCTCATGTGATATAGCCTTATAATAAATATGGCACCAAGGAAAGCACTTTTGATTTGCTGCTATGGGTAGGTTTTTTAGAATATTGGTATTGGGATTCAAAGAAGGAGAATCTTAGTTTGCTTCTGTACATTTTTACTAGGAATTTCTTAGTGCCCTCTTTAGGTACCACATTATTTTTATGGTACAGTCCTTTATAGGGCACATTCAACAGTTTTGGAAATACAAGCCAGGTCGCCTGCCACTGAAACAGTCATATTTTGACATTTTTCTTGGTTGATCATTAATTTACAATATTTATGATATATTTTAGGCATGAGGAGTCAAAAATAAGAAAGGCGTATTTTAAACTTGCTCAGAAGTTCCATCCAGATAAGAATCCTGAAGGCAGGGTAAGTCTTAGTTGTGAACTGTTACAAAACTCTGGTTACTAAAGAAAACTTGCTCAGAAGTTCCATCCAGATAAGAACCCTGAAGGCAGGGTAAGTCATAGTTGTGAACTGTTACAAAACTCTGGTTACTAAACAGTACATGATTCTGTGCATATTTAAGAATTGAATGCATTATTTTGAAGTTTCATTGGGATATGAAAGGGTTGACCGAAGCACATTTTTAATGAAGCGCATCAGCGCTTCATGTTGAAAATGTGCGCCCGGTCAACCCTTTCATAGTTCTATGAAACTTCAAAATAATGCATTCAATTCTTATAATTACATTTTAAACCCGAAATATAAAAAACAACTTTACTTACAAGGAAGTACATCATGTACATTGGGATTCTATTTTTACAAATCCATCCGCCAAGTGAACACGTGGTCAAATGTGTTTCATGGGAATTGCAGCTTCACATTGATATGCCACCTATCAAACTGACGGAATTCAAATGAATATTCATGAAATGTAATTATTCTTAGTGTAAAACATTTTCCAAAGTTTAAAAGTCAAGCTTAAATTAATTCTGTTGAGAAATTTCACAAAGGAAAGGACTAGGAAAGATAGATATTTCCATCCTACAATTTTGTAATAAATTGGGACATTTGTAGACCTAATCCTACTGAAGTGAAATTTGCTAGAAAAAGTGCACGTCACCATGCCTATTGTTTACTAGAATAAGGCAGAAGTTTCCTCTTTATTTGGCTTTATTTTGTAAATTTGAATAGAATGCACAGGAAAATCCATGTATCTTCATCTTTAAAGAAATGAAGCTTTGATCCATTTGAATTATTTATACATTTGTAAAATAAAATGTTTATAAACTGAAATATTAGGTAAAACAAAAAAAAAGTACATGTATATGTCGCCATGGAATTTATGGAGATATTCCAATAAATGAAGGCTCCATGACCTAAACTTGCAACATATTTCAATACTTATCAACATAAGAAAAATGTTGCAAGATTAGTCACTTAGTCTTTATTTCCTCTAGTAATATCTGGTATCATTTTGATAGCATTTTCAATTTATTATTTCTAGGACATGTTTGAGAAAGTGAACAGTGCATATGAATTCCTATGTAGCAAATCCAGAATTAAAGAAGGACCAGACCCTCAGAATATTGTGCTGATATTGAAAGCCCAGTCTATATTGTTTGGTAGACACAAAGAAGGTAAGGTGTTTTAAAAGTTATCTAGACCACCATTTAATACACTTCAGTAATTTTGCCAATCATCAAAAATTAATACAGCTCTGAAGGAAAGGGTATACTTATTTTTACCTCTGTCTGTGTATCTGCCCATTATTTGTCTCATTTTTCTCTATTCCTGTGTATTACGGCCACTTGATGTTGGGTATGATGTTTTCAATATGGATCTTATACTATACTTTCTCTTTTGGGCTGTATGACAGACTTTGTGTATTTTTATGCCTCGCCCATGAATGTGGAAGGGGCATATAGTGTAACCCTTGTCCGTCCTTCTGTCCGTCTGAACGACTATACATCCATTTAAATTTTGCTTCAAGGTACATTTCTCGGAAACTGTAAGGTATAGAACAATGATAGAAGGCAAGTAGGTAGATCTTTGATAGTACTACATAGTTCACTAGGTAGTTTGCCTTGATGAGTACTACCCAAATCATTGACAATTAGGTGGCTTTGACCTGCATTTTACACTTCAGTGACTTTGGTTAAGTTTTGTGTTAAAATCCATTTCTCAACAACTACACATTATAAAACAATGATGTTTCATCAAGATAATTGCCTTGATGAGTACTACCCAAATCATTAACAATTAGGTGGCTTTGAGATATATTTTACGCTTCAGTGACTTTGGTTAACTTTTGCATTTAAGTCTGTTTTTCAGTGACTATATATGTATTGCATCATGATATTTCACTGTAACATTCATCTATAGAAGAACTACCTGTTTCACTTACAATTGGGTGTCCATGACCTACATTTTATGCATGAATGACTTCGGTCAAATTATGATTTGTTAACAACTTCACATTATAAAACAATATTGTTTCAGCAAATTGATCATCTGGATCAGTATTCCCAAATCATTGACTGTTGAGTGGTGACTTTGTCCTATATTTTATGTTTGAGTGATTTAGGTTATCTTATGCGATAAATTTATTGGCGGGGCATCCGTGTCTTACAGACACATTCTCTAGTTTTACTCATATTCCCAATTGAAATATTTTTGTCACTTGGGAAATCTGTTATGGAGCTTTAGAATTGCATACTCTACTGTGTCTCCCCTTGAGGTGCTACTTCCTTTTTACTGACAAAATGCATTTCTGTCTTTCTTTATTTTGCTCTGCAGTAGATTATGGATATATTTTTGTGGCCCACAAAACCACAAGGCTCCTTGTTTTGAAAGATGCGATTGAAATGTTAGTATTATTTTTTTAGAATTACAGCCATATAAATATGCTGGATATCCAATGTTAATGAAGACCATCAGAATGGAGACCAACGATGATAGCTTGTTCTCAAAGTCAGCACCGTTACTAGCAGCTGCTACAGAATTAGCTTATCATACAGTGAACTGTTCTGCTCTGAACGCTGAGGAATTACGTAGAGAAAATGGAATTCAGGTAAATGAAATAAATATTCGTTAGATCGTGTATAAGTAGTATCTTTTAAAATACAATCTTTAAAGATCACATAGTACATGTCGTCACCTGGAGATTTGTAACCAAATTAGAATTCACTATATTGGGAAAAAGAAAAGTCTGTCATGAAAGATATGAACACTAAATACAGGTGTCAGTAAGGCAGTTCTTACTATAGTTTTCTTTGACTGGTATTTTGCAATATAATGAAAACAAACAGAAATGAAAATTTCTTGTCTACATACATGTTTTAGATTGATGATTTTACTTTACAGGTATTACAAGAAGCATTTGACAGATGTATGAATGTACTGAGTAAATCAACTAAACCAGAGGAAACTGCTGCTCAAGTAAGTTGGTTGTTGGTTCTGTGGTAAACATGTATACATGTACACCTTATGTCAAAGCAATTAGGTAGATAGATGATAAGATATTCATAAATCAGCAACATACTAACTTTCGCTGGTGACAAATTTCACATTTTATAATAAAATGTTTGGTTTTATATTTTTGGACTGAACTGGTTGTGATGTTTTATCACTTGCTGTATAATGTCTCCTTTGAACTTTATTTGTGTGGTTTGATATTTTCACGAACAGAGGAACCATGAATGAAGCGAAACCTAAGTATCTGTGAAAAATAGCCATATATAAGGTAATTCTGAAAAAAGATATAAAATATGCATTCAACTAAGAAATTAATACAAGTTCAAATGTAGAACCCCTTGAAAGTCGAGAGTATCATAAGGTGTTTTGAAAGATTAATACATGTAGCTTCTTACATGAGAGCAGATCACAGATCAGGGTATCTTTCATAAATGTAAGAAATTCTGTCTTTTTCTCGAGTGGAGTGCAGCGAAACAAGAGAATAAGACGAAGAATTTCTTACATGAGTGAAATATATTCCGATCTTTGATTTTGATCTAATGTAAGTAGCTATATCTTCCGTAAAATATGACAACAAACATCTGGAAACCTATACTGTGCAAGTAATGTTGTCGCCATTTGAATGTCCCTTATATTGTGACGTGAGGTGTTTTATGACATTTAGTCATGGTTATGATTATTGTATCACAAAATTGAGCATTTATGATTGGTCATTTACCCATGTGAGATGAGGTTGCATGCATCGATCTCACATGGGTCGTCTCACGCTGTAAACCATCATTTACGGAAGATCACATTCTTTTCCCATGTGGCACCAACCTAGGGTTTGGGATTTGGGTTTTGTTACAAATATTTCATTGAAATATTGACTTATCATAATTTTTTATTTCTAGGTTTGCACACATGTTGTGAGGTGCTATGCAGTTGCATCAGAGTTTGAAGGTTGTCGAGAGAAAATTCAAGAAATTCCTGCCATTATCAAAAATATCTGTAGAATATTATTTTACCATGTAAGTGAAGATTATCAAGTGGCTAGAATTTTATTGAGTTCATACATATATATTTATATGTATATAGATCATTCCAAAAATACATATAAAATGTTATTTAACAAAGAGAGCTCTTCTAAACAATT
This sequence comes from Modiolus philippinarum, assembly GCA_002080025.1. Classification (NCBI taxonomy): domain Eukaryota; kingdom Metazoa; phylum Mollusca; class Bivalvia; order Mytilida; family Modiolidae; genus Modiolus; species Modiolus philippinarum. The sequence goes on along the minus strand of MJUU01050665.1, from coordinate 133,342 downwards.
GTAGAAAAATACTTAGGGCTGTTCCAGAAATAATTGTATGGGGGGATGGGGCTTTGAAGGCACTTTTTATAAGGACCCACCATGCTGAAAATTTTAAATTGTTTGTGTTATTATATCCCCACAAATGAAGTCTTTAAGGGGTATATAGGAATCACCCTGTCTGTCTGTCCGTCCGTCCCTCTGTCCACACTTCTTGTAAGCGCATCTCCTCTTAAACCTCTTGAAGGATTTTGATGAAACTTTTACATAAAGGAAGGACACTATAAGGAGATATGCATGAAGTCATATGATTATTATCCAAAACCAGAAAGGGGAGATAATTTGACTTTTGAGTTTTCATTGATTCCATCTTTACTGATTACCTCGTAAGAGCAACTCCGTCTAAACCACTGGAAGGATTTTGATGAAACCTTACACTAAGGAAGGACACTATAAGGAGATGTGCATGAAGGAAGAAACCAGGAAGGGGAGATAATTCGACTGATTTTTCATTGATTCCATCTGCACAGATTTCCGAATGAGTGCAACTCCTTTTAAACCACTTAAAAGATTTTTATGAAACTTTACACAAAGAAAAGACACTATATAGAGATGTGCATGAAGGAATATAATTATCGTCCCAAACCAGGAAGGGGAGATAATTTGACTTAAACTTTTCATGGATTTCGTCTGAAATGATCTTTTGGACTTGGACAATTTTTCAAAGAAGTAATTCAGAGGATATATGTTGTAAAATTAAGCTGTGGTAGAAAATTTTTTCATTGAAATCGTCTTGACAAATTATTTTCAAAGTGTTGTAATGAAATTTCTCTAATGCTTATGATCTTTGCGTAAAATCTAAAAGTGAATTTTTTTTTAACGAAAGTTATTTTTGTCTCGCCCGCGACGAAAGTCGCGAAAGCGAGACATAGGCGTGCAAAGTATGACGGCGACGGCGGCGTAAATTCAAGTTTTAATACAGAAGCCATTGATGTAGGAACTTTATATTTGGTCCATATGTAGCTTACGGCGAACCCTATCTGTCGGACCCAAAATCATGTGACCTTGACCTATATTTTTCGGTCCAGTGACCAGGTTAAGTTTTTTTGCTTAAGTC
>MJUU01050665.1:93126-113061 GCA_002080025.1 Modiolus philippinarum | reverse complement strand
TGCTACTTCCTGTTTACCGACTTAGTCAATTTTTCATTATTCTGTGTGTCCGTCACAACTTTCGTAAAGCTTTTCTCCGCAATGGTAAATGATACAAACTTGAAATTTTGTCAGAAGCTTTGTATAGTCATGCCATATTGTTGGATGCGTTTTCAGACCTGTCAGGATGCTACTTCCTGTTTATAAACTTAGTCAATTTTTCATTATTCTGTCCGTCCGTTACAACTTTCGTAAAGCTTTTCTCTGCAATGGTAAATGACACAAACTTGAAATTTTGTCAGAAGCTTTGTATAGGTATGCCATATTGTGGGATGCATTTTCAGACCTGTCAGAATGCTACTTCCTGTTTACTGACTTAGTTTAATTTTCATCATCCCGTCCGTCCCTCACAACTTTCATACAGCTTTTCTCTGCATTGGTAAATGATACAAACTTGAAATTTTGTCAGAAGGTTTGTGTAGGCATGCCATATTGTGGGACACATTTTAAGACTTGTGGGGTACTACATTTTGTTTACCAACTTTGTCAGGTTATTAGAGACTGGAAGATGAGAGCGGGGGTATTACTAGTGAGCATTTGCTCACAGATCCTTTGTTGCTAACATACCTTTCTTGAAATGCATGATCCAAATGTATAGAAACAACCTCATTTTAATTGCAACTACATGTATGTTAATGGGATTATTCTAGACAGTTAAATCAAAATTAGATTCTCTTCAAGAAAAAAATCAGATAAGAATTTGAACTGTATTGAAAATAAGGAATTAAAGCACTGCTTGAGAATAAGGCTATTCCATAAAAAAAGTTTGGATTTGAAAGACAATTTTTTTTGCTAAATTAGTAAAGTGATTTGGCTAAAGATATGTACCAAAAAGAGAAGAAAGATAATTTAAGACAAATTGATACTTCCTTCTTCCCCATCCTGAAAATATCACATCTCATTTACAGCAATTGCATTGGGACGTCCCATTTGAACTTGTAAATAAATTTATTGTCTATTACCAAGGATTTGTATAGTGAAAAGGATTCGAATCTCACGGTGATTTTCTTTTAATTGCATTATAAGCTGGGGCATATGCAAGATTACAAAATTTTACCCACAATGCCTTGCACCCACGCTAATCTTGTTCAATTTGATTTTGGAAAGTGTCATCGCTTCGGAAATAAACTAGTCTGTTTATGTGTTCAGAACATTTATCCAACCATATTTCATACATACTAAGCGAAGAAAATGTAGTTATGATACCAAAAGAAATAGTTTTCTAGATGGAATTATACGTGTTTCAAATCAGGTCAGCATTTCCACCCTTGCAAGTGTCACTGTATCGTCAGTCCTCATCGTATATTATTGATTTGAATCTCCTCCATCAAAATCAACATTTATGTTCTCAATGGTGTTTTTCGATAATCAAGTATGTATGATTCAGTTGCTGAATTAGTAAAATGATATAATTTTTCTTGCTTTGTGAGAAATTTGACTTGTATTGTTTGTGACCATTTCAAGATTATGAGAGGTTACAGCATGGTACGGCGGTTAATTATTTTCCATAATAGCCAGGTTGGGATATAAAAAGGTATAAAACACACTGCCATCACTTATTATGGTTTTGTAAGTTTGTTGAAGAAATTTTAGTTTTGTTGAATAGTTATAATCTGACCTTTATTCGTTTCAAAATATTAAGATATGAAAGGCATGCTGAAATAATGATGGGACTTGATTTTGCATATAAAATTAACATGAAATGGCAGTCTATATCTGGATCTGATAAGAAAAAACTACAAACCTATACTTGAAAATTGTCATATTTATGATGTTGTGTTTAGAAAGATAAAATAAAAGTTGGTTTTAAAGCGATATTTTAATGTGTTTTGATAGATTTGAAGCGAGTATAGCAATTTGTACTGGCGAGTAAAACAAAATCTTGCTACGGCGAATCGTACGAGTCAATATGAGATGCAAATCCTTCTCACTATACAAATCCTTGCTATTATATAGTCAAACATTTTATAGGTAAGCCATTAATACTATCATTTAATTTACAGGTTGTAAATAATGTGACAACCAATCAGGAGTGTGTAAATGATATTGCTGCCTCAGAAGTTTTAGCCTATTTATTATTAGCCATTAATATGTTACCTAATTGTAAGTATTTCGTAATGACAGTACTAGACTGAATCATTGCTTTCTATCTTTACTTATGTCTGCTTTTTCACAAATTTATTCAGCAAACATATTTGCAATAGCCCTTGGTGTGTCCCTTTAAAATTTGTGTTGATAATATTTATGCTTCATCCAAGACTGAAATATACAGCAGGAAACAGAATTTAACAGATATCTTTATTAGATTATCTAAAAGCCTTGGTCCAGGTGAGCAATATAAGCTCTAAAAAAGTTATTGGATATCATGGAGATGTAATTTTCAACTAAAGAGATCATCCTCAAAAAATTATTTTCAGCTATATAAATCTTCCTTAGAAACACACAAAAAAGATACAGTCTTTGATTAATGATTCAAGATTTTGTATATAAGGATACTGACTTTTTAAGTCATAATTAAGATACAGTGAAAACTAATGCATCAAGTCATATACCTTTTTCAGTGACATGACATATCCAACTTTCTAATATTTGTGGTCCAATAAGGATGTACTCTGGTGAGGAGCCAGAATTTTAAAGTATTAAACTTTTTCAAACCTTGATTTTTAGCTCACCTGGCTAGAGCCAGGGTGAGCTGTTGCCATCACTTTTCGTCCGTCGTCCGTCTGTCCGTCTGTCGTCCGTCGTCCGTCCGGCGTAAACTTTTCATTCAAAGATCTTCTTCTCTGAAACTATTGGGCCAATTGAAACCAAACTTGGCCACAATAGTCCTTAGATGGTCCCCTGAAAAAAAGTTGTTTTTCAGATCCACGCTATATCCAAGATGGCCGCCAGCGGGGATCATAGTTTTAACATTGGACCCTATGGAAAAACACAGTCAAAAATCTTCACCATTGTAACTACTCTGCCAATTGAAACCAAACTTAGCCATAATAGTCCTTAGATGGTCCCCTGCAAAAAAGTTGTTTTTCAGATCCGAGCTATATCCAAGATGGCCGCAGCGGGGATCATAGTTTTAACATTGGACCCTATGAAAAAACACTTTCAAAGATCTTCTCCTCTGAAACTACTCAGCCAATTGAAACCAAACTTGGCCATAATAGTCCTTAGATGGTCCCCTGCAAAAAAGTTGTTTTTCAGATCCGCGCTATATCCAAGATGGCCGCCAGCGGGGATCATAGTTTTAACATTGGACCTCATGGGAAAAAACATTCAAAGATCTTCTCCTCTAAAACTACTCAGTAATTGAAACCAAACTTGGCCAAAATTTTCCTTAGATGATCTCCTGCAAAAAAGTCGTTATTTTAGATCTGCACTATATCCAAGATGGCCGCCAGCGGGGATCATAGTTTTAACATTGGACCCTATGGAAGAAGACATTCAAAGATCTTCTCCTCTGAAACTACTGGGCCAATTGGATCCAAACTTGGCCAAAAGAACTGCACCCCATCCAAAATATCTGCTAGTCTGGAACATAGTTTAACTTATGATAATATAACATCAATGTCTATTAACAAATTTGAAAATGATGCCCTTAAAACATTGGGACTATTTTAACTGCATATGTCAGCTGTGGCCCAGGTGAGCGATACAGGCTCTTGAGAGCCTCTTGTTGCAATGTTCTTACCCCATAAATTCAATATATGAAGAAAAATTCATAGGTCGCTGTGCAAATTATGTTGCTACAGATGTTTGAAAGTGACCAATTTTACCACTTTTGCTCATTTTTAGGGCATTTTTGCCCATTTTTTGACTAATTTTATAGAAAAAATCTAGCTTAGAATATTAAGCTTTTTCTCATACTTTCTGAAAAGCTGTAAATAGAAGGAATGAACAAATTCAACCCCTCAAATTCATATGTTGGTGTTGATATAAGAAAGTTTTGTCCCATTTTCATGCTTTTTAGGGGTAATTTCAGCATTTTCGTATTTCCCTCAAAATGTAGATTTTCTAAATTTTTAAACAGCTTATGGTTTAAACTTCATTTGTTTTGTGTTTTTTTATTACAAAGATGTATAACACTATTTTTAAAAAGCAAAAATAAATCTTAAGTGCATATTTTTTTCATAAATTGGCTTTTTCTCTAATTCAACCCCTATTTTGTGAAAATTTGACAAGCACCCAACAGCCAATTAGGGCATAAATCTTCTGTTTGAGATTACTCTGAAACCACTATGATAGAAATGAATAATTTTTTGACATAATTTAAAGACAAACATATATTTTGTTAATTCACGGCTATTGTACATAAAATATAAATAATTTTAAAATTATTTCCAAACGAGATTTCAAGGAGACTGAAACATTAAACAGCTTTTAAATACAAAGCCAAACTAACTATTATTACAGTCAAATTCTGGTGGCTCAAACACTAAGGCCACATCAAATTAATTCATAGATTCTCATCCCCCACCCCCATTTTTTTATGCCCCACCCACGAATGTGGAAGGGGCATATAGTGTTACCCTTGTTTGTCCTTCTGTCCGTTCATCCTTCTGTCTCGTCCGGTTAGGTTTTGCGTTAAAGTCGATTTCTCAGAAACTGTAAGAGGTAGAACAATGATAATAGGTCAGTAGGTAAATCTTTGATAGTACTACATAGTTCATTAGGTAGTTTGACTCTTTGACCTATATTTCATGCTTGAGTGACTCTGGTTCAGTTTTATGTTTAAGTCCATTTCTCAACAACTATACATTACAGGACAATGATATTTCATCAAATTAATTGCCTTGATGAGTACTACCCAAATCATTGACAATGAGGTGACTTTGACCGACATTTTACGCTTCAGTGACTTTGGTTAAGGTTTGCGTAAAAGTCCATTTCTCAACAACTACACATTATAGGACAGTGATATTTCATCAAATTAATTGCCTTGATGAGTACTACCCAAATCATTGACAATTAGGTGGCAATGACCTACATTTTACGCTTCAGTGACTTTGGTTAAGTTTTGTGTTTAACAACTTCACATCATAAAACAATGATATTTCATCAAAACAATTGCCTTGACGAGTACTACCCAAATCATTGACAATAAGGTGACTTTGACCTACATTTTATGCTTTGGTGAATTTGGTTAAGATTTGCGTTTAAGTCCATTTTTCAACAACTTAACATACTGTGGAAGTACTTTTATTCGTGGACATCAATTTTCGTGGTTTTCATAAATATCACTATTTCGTTGGTACTTAAATTCGTGGTTTTGAATTCTATGCATTAAAACTCTAAGGAAAAATGCATTTCGTGGGGAACTTAATTTCGTGGTTTTAATGAACCACGAAATCCAGGAAAATTGGAACCCCACGAACAATAGTTCTTCCACAGTATTTTAAATCTCAATTTAGAAAAAAAAGTTAACTTAATCAGTAGTTTCTCTTCTGACCTGACCTACAAATGTTGGCAAGAGCAAGGCTTTTATATTTTATTCTGTCCCCTTTTAAAGCAGATAAGATTTTGACTAAAATTGAATCCAACGAAAACATCTATAGAAACCATGTTTTCTTGTTCTGAATCATAGTTGCCAACCTCTGACAATGAAAAATCATGTCATGACATGACATGATATACCAAAAAGCGTGTAAAAACGTGCGACATACTTTCGGATTAGTGTACAAATAATTCACAAATTTACATGAAAACCAATTTACTACTATAAACTCCCATTGTATTCAACATTTGCCTGTTTTGCTAATTTTAGAACAAGCTGATCATGCATGACTAGGTACATATTCAAAACAATTAAAAGTTAGTAAAGAGTTTCTCAGCCTTGCCCTTCAGTGTTGATGACCCCATCATTCAATGAGATCTTGGACCCATTTTGACAGATTAAGAGTTTCAAATGAGCCCGAGCTTTTGTATATCTGACTAGATTACTTTCTGTAAACATGGCAGATGATCCAATATAAAAGTGTAAACTGCAAAGGCCCCCTACCAGTAGTTTCCGATCACTTTCTTTTACTTTTAAATCAAAACCAGACTCCCAAATTTTGTCTTGGTATCACGAATTTGGTACAAAACTATCGTTTCTCTTTGCACTCGTTCTTTTAGTCGACGTTACCAACGAAGAAATTGATACGAGTTACGATTCAAAATCGGTCGTTTTCCCGAAATCGAAGTTTTACAATTTACCCTACGCTCATGAAAACTCCAGACAGGGTTCCCACAAGACCGGGAAAACCGGAAAAAGCCGGGAATTTCGTTTGAGGTGTTCCCGGCCGGGAAAAAAACGTGAAATTACATAAAATTAGAAAAAGACCGGGAGAAAACCGTGAAATTTAATCGCCAAAGATTTTGATTTTAATTTGGGTTAACTCCCTTCGATCATGTGATTTTTCGTCCCCAAAAAAGTTCGTACCCGGAACTTTCGATTCAATGTGTTTAGTATGAAAATAGAATCTAGGTACGAATATTGATAGTGCCGAACTACTATAAAAAGTCATAGTCTGAATTGCGCTTAACATCACGAGATTTTAACATTGCAATTAAGTGATGAAAAATCATTAACAAATTATGGGGCGTTTCTCGAATATTATTTGTTTTTCTACTAGTCAGCATGGCGATGCTCGATTATAGCTTCCTCACAATACGAACACTCTGATCAATAATTGCTTGGGTCAGAACACCCGTGTAGAACATGTCCCAACTGATTAACTACATTTGTACTTCGTTTTAGCGAAAAAAAAACGTTAAAAATCTCAATAAATATTCGAAGTCGGTAATGCCTAGAATTGAAATTCCACAGTAGATTCTATAAATTATGTTATATTCACCGGAAAGTGATACACGCGTAGAGCAACAGATAAACTGCGTATTTGCAAGATTACGTAATTAAAATAAATGAGAACCCAATTTATTCTCTTTGACATGCGTCTAGTAACCAATTTAAAACACTTAACTCAAATGTTTCTGCAACAATGAGTTATCACCCAATTCTATCATGGAGAGTTGCGTAGTTTCACCCATTTGTAGCCAAATCTTCTTAGTGTTAGCAAAACTGGTAAATTGAACCGTGTCCCTGTCGTTTGATTTTTGGTGCCGGGTAACAGTGAACGATTTTGAGAGTAAAATGGACCGAAAATTGAAACCGTCTTCGTAGAGGTGTTTATTACCACTACGGATTTTCAATTAAAAATACGCACAACGGATTCGCATTGCAGATATACGGTATATTCATTCAAACTGGAAATACAAGATACTTAGCAATCAGTGTTAAACAAGAAAACTTCTGATGGAAAAACAAAGTTGTGGTGGGTCTCGTTCAAAACAATGCTACATTAGGCATCTCCAGGTGGTGAGATGATGAATGCCCTATCTATGTAGGGTAGTTGGACCATAATACAGAAATAAACAATGAAAGGATATGGAGTACATGCAAAGGACATAACAAAGTATCTACAAGGGAAAGCCTTAAGACAAACTTTCAAAAAACAAAACGTCACTCTCTTTGAAGTATAAAAACATCATATGTGCTTCTCGTACACAGAAGACCCATTAAGGGAGGGGTTATAAAAACAGCTATTTTCCCGCCCCTACCCATTTCCCCCATTTTCCATTGGCAGTCATAACTCGATGCCCATGGCATGAAAAAGAAAGAAAATGGGGTAAATGTCAAGGAGACAACATCCCATAACTCTTTCTTTAAGTCTTTCTACTTTTACTAATATTTTATTTGGATTGATGTATTTGACCCCTCCTTAATGTCTCGTAGAAGTGCAGACTCACTAAGAACAGCATGGAAGGCTTAATTTCCTGCCCCTACCGATTTCCTCTGTTTTCAAGTGTCCGTGGGGTTGACAGGATACTAGTATAATTAGGAATTCCTAACCGACAAACTGTGTGGAGAAAATACACACCTAATGCAGTAGAAAGAACTCTCCTGTATTTCATGAACAAGAGCATATACACAAGGGGTCCTATGGAAGGCTAAATTTCCTGTCCCTACCCATTTCCTTTTTTTCCATTCTTTGTAAAATTTTGTTGCCCAGATTGCCCATTCCTTCTTTATATCTTTCTTCTATTACTTGTGACTTTTTCAATTGGTTAGCTTGTTCTCTTCCTTGCATAGCTGAAAAGTTTACTGTACCTAACAGTCTAATTAATCAATCAATCAAAACAATGAAGTAGAAAGAAAACTGGATAAAATTGATATGATCTTCACCATGGCAAAACATCAAACAATGACATTACCAATTTATATGCATGGACGATGCTCGATCTTTTTCAATAACGCATGATTAAAATTTATTACTTGCAATTGATCCTTTTGATAGATGACGACAATTTTTAATAATAATATCACATGTATATTTTCTTTTCTAATATAAAAACCCAATATACTACTGCTCTAAGGGGTGGAAACCCACCTCATTTTAACTGTTAGGGTTGAACATATATGGCTTTACCTGGGAAAATTTTTATAACCCAATTGATGACAAAAGTAAGAGTGAAATTACCCAATTAGTCAATTCTTATCTGGAGCTGTGGACATGGTAATAATTAAATACACGAGCCTATCTAAAATACAAGTTTGATGAAAATGTATATACGCTTGTCAATTCAGTGTTTGAATTTAATTTGGAGATCAATAGTTCAAAAGAAAAAATACGTTTTTCACAATTTTAGGAATCTGAACGTTTTTCCCATTATCCGTGCTTGCAGAAGAAACTAAATACGTTTCCAGCATGTTTTTGTGTAAACTTTAAGGTAAAATATATTACACAATGTATGAAAAATAAATTCTTTATAATCTCCCAATGAGTGAAGGGTTGTTACAGTAAATATCACGATCATTTAAATTTTGACCTCCATATTGAATGTTCTGTCCTTGTTCTATGCAATTCGATTATCAATGTTTCATAGAACAGATAGAACATGTCCTGAAAAGGATAATTGAGCTCGGCCCATGAGACTTTAAACAAGGAGAGATTACATGTACTTCATAGTAAGTTCAAAGAGACAGTCTCTTAGTGCTAGTTTGACTAGATTTTCTCATGCAGAAGCAATGAGTTTGTTCAGGCAAAGGACCTTGAAAATTATAGGAAAGACCTTGAAAACTCCTTGAAAAGTCCTTGAATTTGATTACAATAATGTTGTGGGAACCCTGTCCAGAGAATCACGAGAATCGATAGCGCTAATAACCAAAAACATTAACATTGAGTGTGGAAAAGTCCAGAGAATCACGAAAACCCCGATATCCCTAAAAACCGAAAACATAAACAATGAAAAGCGTGTAATGGCGTGTGAAGTTCGGAAAAGCGTGTACACCCCGTGTGACAAAATCTACGGGTGTAAACCATTGAAAAAGCGTGTGTTGCACGCGAAAATCATGTGAGTTGCCAACTATGTTCTGAATACAATTTTTCCTGACAATCCAAACAAAAGTAAATGTGCAGTTGTAGTTTTTATAATAATAAAAGAAATCTGGAGGGTGATCAAAATCAATGAATTCATTGTATTTAATTGGCAGTATATATAACTTTGCACATATTTTAAGGTAAAATATAGGCTATATTTTATAAACTGTGTTCTAGGTTATTCTGCTGAAATGTTGATTTAACAACAAAACTGACAGTGTCTAATGTGATGCCATTTCCTACAAGGAAATGATGCGAAACTATTTCACAGTTATGATTCTCTTTCAATTCACTAGGAAATTCTTTCACATCTCTCTATATAAAATTGATATTAATTCTTATTGTAGGTCATTTACTCACTCTTGAAAGTCTGTTTGCATTAATGTCAAGTACAAAAATAGTCAAAGAGGCAATGGCCAAAGGTATGTACATGTAGATTTGAATATATTCTCTACCGAAAAAAAGGCAACTGATAATTTGCTGTTTAAAGATCTGGGAATGTTATTTTACAAATATTACAAACTTTGCTGAATGAACAATGAATGTTCAACCAATATGTTACATGTATTTTATTATAAACCCACAAACAAAGTTTTGAGGGTATTTAAGAATTAACCCTTTTTGTCACTCCATCTGTCTGTCTGGCCATCCTTCCATCTGTAGATCTTGTCCGTCTGTTCATCCATGTACCTTTACAGCTCATGTTGCCCTAAACACCTCATTTGATTTTGATGAAATATCACACAGTTATTGTATACAATCTGGGGAAGTGCAGGAATTAATAGTGCTGCTTTTTGATATTTGTAAGGGATATAATACATCTTCAGATGTTTAGAATGATTTGATGAAGGGTATTTTTTTGTGACTTGCCATAGTTCCTCTAGTTCTGTCTGAAACTTTTGAATCATAGGCATGACAAGATTTGAGTGTACAATATTTATTCTGTAAAGGTGAAGGTTTTTATACCCCGCCACACATATTGAGGAGGTATTATGTGATACCCTGAGACCTGTGTCGGTCCGTCTGTCTGTCGGTCCGTCTGTCCGTTGTCCCCCGAAGGTTTCTGACTGATAACTTGTAAATGAAATAACATGAACATGAATAAGGTCTTCATACTTGGCATGTAAGTTGTTTACCAAAAAACTCAGGTAAAGTTCGATTTTGGGTTCAGAGGTCCAAGGGGTTCATGAGTTATGTCCAATTTTGCGAATTTTAGGATTTCTGACTGATAACTTGTGAACGAAATAACATTCTGTGTTAAAACTTGATTTGTAAGTTGTTAATTATAAATCTCAGACCAACATCAATTTTTGGTTCAGAGGTCCAAGGGGTTCATGAGTTATGCCCCTTGAAACTTTGAAATTTTGCGAATTTTAGGGTTTCCAACTGATAACTTGTGAACGAAACTACATACTGTCTTCAAACTTGGTATGTAAATTGTTTACTATAAATCTCAGACCAGGTATGATTTTGGGTTCAGAGGTCTAAGGGGTTCATGAGTTATTCACCTTGAAACTTTGAAATTTGGCAAATTTTAGGGTTTCCGACTGATAACTGAATAAAATATCATACTGCCTACAAACTTGATATGTAAGTTGTTTACCACAAAACACAGGCCAAGTGTAATTTTGGGTTCAGTGGTACATATGATTCTAGAGTTATGCCTCTTTTAACTTTGAAATTTTGCGAAACGTGGCGGGTATCATGCAATTCACAATTACTATTTTTATTTTTGTGATTCTGTTTGACAATCATTTCATGAGGGGGTAATTTTCATTCTTGTAGCCTTTATTTTCAGTGATGTTATTCCTTTTACCTATTAAAAGTCAAAACAAACATGACAAGCTTACACCAAATCACTACCTTTAATTTTCTAAAATAATCATTTTTAAGACCGTGTTTGCATTAGGAAAATACATGTATTTAGATCGATCTAAAAAGAAAACAATCTATTTTAAGCCACTTCACATTTAGGTTATGTTCCCCTAAAGCGATGGCAATCAATCTAAAATAGATCCATGCATTTACACCAGGCTTATAAAGCTGATGATATTGAATTGTATATTGTGAATATGATTTGGAATTTCAACGGAAATCAGAAATTTGCCTAAAAATGAAGGGTAAACTTATCAAATTAGAGGTTGCATGTAGAAATTTTTGTTCATTTTTCACGATTGTAGTTAAAATCACCGCAATTGGAAAAATTACCACTTTTTGAGTATACATGTACATGTATGTGCAAAATTTATATTGTAGGAGCTGTGATATATTTGTTAGATTTATTTTCAAATGCAACAAATCCTAATGTCAGAGAAAAGACTGCAGAACTTTTAGCAAAAATGTTGTCTGATAAACTTGTGGGACCAAAGGTCCGAATAGTGCTATCAAAATTTCTTCCGCCAATATTCATGGACGCAATGAGAGACTCTCCGGAAGCTAGTGTTCATATGTTTGAAGGAACTCATGAAAATCCTGAGTTGATTTGGAATGATGATTCCAGGGAAAAAGTTTCAGATGTAGTTAAAAAATTGAAAAATAGGTAAGTCATTGATATTTTGAACTACTAGTAAATTTATGGTGTAATAAAACATACGGATGATATCACAGCATCTACATGAATTCATTTTGTCATTTTGTCATTTCATCTTGACATCAACAAAATATTAGACACCATCAAGTATAGATTGATTTCTTTAATCTCAGAATAAGTACATTGACCTTCTATTTCTTTTGTTTTTTGTACATTCAGTTCAATGTAACATCATATATTGTGAAGTGACTCTTTAAACAGAAGTTCACCAGAATGTTGAACCATTTTGAATTTCTGTATACTCTCAAATAGCGGATAAAGAGAAAAAACACCTGTACATACATGTATATTGCATTTTAATAGTCCAGAACTTTTGAAAATGCTAATCAGGGTTTTTACATGTAAGACAACTCAAAACATACCATAAAAAAATAAAGTGGGTTTTTAATCTACTTTCCTGTGTATCTTTATGACATCACATTCATCATACAATGTCAAAATAAATATGTTGTTAAGCAAGGAAAATTCATTGCTCTCTTAAATTTTAAATTTTTTGCTCTTATGGGGGCCCCATATCCCCCATAAATAGCGTATCAGGCAAGTATGTAAATCATATACTTTATATGTTCTCTGTTAGGTATATGCCTGTTTCTGTGGTCATCCAAGTGTTTTGTTTTATTTGCCATTAGGAGACATTTTCGAAATGGCCATCTGCAGACACTAACGCTGTATTAACTAATACATATCCGGTGTTGTTTAACTCAAAACGTAATTGTAATTATACCCCCCGCAAACAAAGTTTGGGGGGGTATATAGGAATCACCCTGTCTGTCTGTCTGTCCGTCCGTCTGTCTGTCCGTCTGTCCGTCCGTCTGTCCACACTTCTCGTAAGCGCAACTCCTCTTAAACCACTTGAAGGATTTTGATGAAACTTTACACAAAGGAAGGACACTATATGGAGATGTGCATGAAGGAATATAATTATTGTCCAAAACCAGGAAGGGGAGATAATTCGACTTTGACTTTTCTTTGATTCCCTACATATGGGTTACCTTGTAAGCGCAACTCCTCTTAAACCACTTGAAGGATTTTGATGAAACTTAACACAATGGAAGGACACTATATGGAGATGTGCATGAAGGAATATAATTATTGTCCAAAACCAGGAAGGGGAGATAATTGGACTTTGACTTTTCATTGATTCCCCATGTATGGGTTACCTCGTAAGCGCAACTCCTCTAAACCATTAGAAAGAATTTAATAAAACGTTACACAAAGTAAGAACACTAATTGGAGATGTGCATGAAGGAATATAATTATTGTCTGAAACCAGGAAGGGGAGATAATCCGACTTTGACTTTTTGTTGATTCCCCGTGTATGGGTTACCTTGTAAGCGCAACTCCTCTAATACCACGTGAAGGAATTTAATGAAACTTTACACAAAGTAAGAACACTATATGGAGATGTGCATGAAGGAATATAATTATTGTAAGAAACCAGGAAGGGGAGATAATTCGACTTTGAGTTTTCATTGATTCCCTATGTAAGGGTTACCTCGTACGCACAACTCCTCTTTATTCACTTGAAGGATTTTGATGAAACTTTAGACAAAGGAAGAACACTATATGTAGATGTGTAAAATGTCAAATAGGCTGAAAAAAGGGGGAATTTTATATTTGTCTGATTTAGACAGAGTGTTTTCATTGGAACCCTTGTGAAAATTTCTTTCTTGAAGATTATATCATTGTGTCCATACTTGTATTGTGTCCACAGTTGTACTGTGTCCACACCAACTTAATGTTGCACTTACCATATCGATTCAGGGTTCAATAAGCGGGGGGTATATTTGGCTGCCATCCGGCGACAGCTCTTGTTCTAACAGTGTGTTCACATGTAATATGTATGGAATGTCCATTGAAAATATTTATGATATGTACAAGTATGACTGAACTCAGCATAAATTTACGGCAACTTGGGTATTTAGTTACATGTGTATTTAAAGTGACAATACACAATTATCAAATTCATACAGTTTTATTATTAAATATATAACAGATTGATATACAATTTTTGTAGTATAATTTAAGTTCTTGGGTATTTGTGGTGAATTGCTTTAAGTTCAATGTCTATTTCAGCACTTTCTATCTTCATGAAGCACACTTCTTTGTTTTATAGCACTCGTTAACAAATCATTTTACACCATTCTTAGCTGTCACAATTCAGTGAAGGATTCACATATTATATACATGTACATGATCATATTTTCTCATAATTTTCCAACTAACCAGAACGGTAGAAATTAGTCTGTGAAACCATCATGGCTTGTACGTAATTTTCCACTTGTTCACCCTCGTAACCAGCGTCATTGTCAGGTTGTCTAGGTGCTGCTGTCGTCTGCCCAGGTCTCAGGGTCGATAAAATATTTGAAACTAAATCTTGGACTTGGCACCATTTCTGCAGGCGGTACTGTCTGTACATGTGTTTCATACTTTCTGCGATGGATTTTTTGTTGAGAAGATGTAACGCTGCCACCTTGTTGCCTTGGAGAACATGTCTAACTGCTCTGTCTTTTAATGAAGCTACATACAGATCTGAAAAATATAAAATAATTTGTCATATTAATAATACAACAAATGTATTAATAATTCTACGATGGCATGTTAAATCAAATTGTACAATGTTCAAAGGGAGATAACACAGCAGTTTTTCATGTGTGCAAGAAATTCTTCTTGGTTGTCTCCCTTTATGAAGTTAAAATATATAATCAAAAGGAAGAGAATTGACCAGTGTTTCTCATTGAATTTATTTTTTACGGTTGTTGAAAGTTAATTTTTCCGAAGACTTGGAAAACAGCATTTACTATACAAATGCAGTATAGGCATAAATATATAAATTGTATCATAGATTTACTAATTCATGCTCTAACCTTTTAGAGTTAGAACCTGTGAAAATGTATTACATAGACTTAAGGATACAGAATGATTTATGAACTAGAAATTATGAAGTAAAACCTTTCAAATGTTTGTTTCTCAGATTCCTGCTTACATTTTTTAAAGGTTTAGAAATTATTCCCTAAATCTGCATTATCAAATAAGGGCTATTCCATTTAAATCTACCATCCAGGGGGGGACGCCATATATTTTAGACCCCACCACCAATAGAAAAAAAAATTATTTTTATTATTAGTCAACATCAGGCTGTCCCCCAGGACCATCAGAAAAAAATAAAACTGGCATTCCCCCCTGGGTGATAAATTTTTCTGGAATAGCCCTGATAATTTATGCATAGTTTATTCTTATACTACATGCATACTGTTTCTGAGTGTGATGATATCTGGTAATAATACAAAAAACATTCTTTCTAAAAAAAAAATTTTTTCTTTAGATTGAAACCTGCCTAATCCGACATCCGGATCTCTGTTGAACTGGACATATTTTGTTTTCTTAAAAAGAAAATGATTTTGAATGATGTTCAAACCTTTGTTTTCTCAACATCCTGTTAAATCCAACAAATTTTCAAACACAATGTTTTTATAAATTTGAATTGTAGTTTATTCCCAAAAGACAAGGATCCTTATCCCAAATAGAATTTAGATAGATATTTACCAAGTTGGTTCATTTGTTGGACTGCTTTGTCATGAATCAATAATAACTTCTTCAACTGTACAGTCTTTGTCATTACAATATCTTCTCCTACAGTTGCCATTTTTAAGTTTTTTTAATTTTTTTTCCAATTTGCAATTTGAATAAAGATGCAGAATGATAAAATTTTAGGGAAAAATGTACATTTATACTCAATATTTTGAGTAAGCTTGGGGTATTGTTTATACAATCAAGTAATCTTGAGATCAAAGGAAATCAATTTCATTTGATCTTATATTTGAGTAGTATATTGATTACAGAGATCAAATGAGGTTTACCTGAAACAGGTAAATGTTTAGAAATACACAATTAAAGTAATTAAGTTGTGTGAGTTCAAATGCACAGTATGGGCAAGACCTTTTTAGGTATTACCTGTGAAAAATATGCTCTAATTAATAAAATAGGTACCTAATTAACAGAAGTTTAAACAGTCACCTGTTGAGATAATTAATTGCAGTAGAGATCAAAGTGTATTTGAGAAAATTTGGTTTGAAAGAGTAGAAATAATTATTTGTTTGTATACATATTTAATTGATATGTCCAGAAGAAAAGAAGATATTTTTGATGGAAGCAAACTTAATGTTAAGGAAAATACATATTTAAAACAAATGAAAGAAATAAATAAAACATAAAAGCATTTCATCATGTATATATTTTTTTTCACACATAAACCTGAAATGCATGTATATTTTCAATTTTAAATAGAGAATGAATGATGCCCACAAAGTAAAACAGGCAAAAAATATTCTTACTATATAGTTTGTTTGTAGGGTCTGTTTGAATAAAAAATCATAAATTTTAAGGCAAACTTTGGGCCAAAACCCTTATTTTGCCTCGAAAATTAATATTTTTCCCATTTGAGGCAAATCCATGCTTGGTTCATTACAAACAAAAAATAAGAGTAAACACCTACACTGGACCTACACTGGACATAATTCACAAGCAAACTGTACTAGAAAAACAAATGAAAGACAAGAGACAATTAACTATAAGAACTCAAGATAGATGGACTTGGTACAGGCAATAGCAAAAGCCAGCAGTAGGGTTAAACCAGATCATTGGTACCCAAACCTCTCCTTTCTCTATCCGGTTTCCCTATAGTACAATAAACATACGAATAAAACACAATACAGGTAGACTACTAACTCTATGACCACTATTTTGAAAAAGAAAACAATATGACAAAAAATAATTTATATTGATGGGTCAAAGCAAGGAAGCCACTATGTTTATCAAAAACATGTTTCTCTGTAGTCTTCATGATAACACCAGTTAAAAAACTAAAATCTATCGCCTTTCTGCTGCAAGGTTTGAAAATTTTGTCATCCTAGATAGTGTGAACCATGTTAAAATTACTGATAATGGTTTAAAATTACGTATTTATCTGACACTGCTTAAACAGGGTTTACATTGGTGCTCAGAAGTTCTAAAGTTAGTCTATGCAAAACTGGAGTCTTTAAGATAGCAATAATGATGATTTATTTTTTTTTTTAATTTACAAAATATCCCATTAAGAAATCCCCCTACAAGAACAACAAATCAGTATGCATATGGATTGAAACATCAATTTCAAAATCTGAAACTGAACATAAGGAGTAACCCTCATTTTTCCCCACTTTACAGTAGGTGTAATTAGAAGATTTGAAACAAAGTTAATAATACATAGTTTTCTTGATATTTACAGCCATTTTAAAGCTCAGCGAGAAAATCCAGATACACGATGGAGTTTAAGAGAAGACTTTGCCGTGGTGTATACTGACGTAGTAGGGGAATTAACTATTGGCGGTGTCTTCCTACGATTATTTATTGCAAACCCTGGATGGGTGTTGCGGAAACCAAAAGAATTTTTAACAGAATTAATGGAAAAATGGGTGGAGCTTACTAAAGTTCAAAATGCAGAGGTAACAGATTAAAATTTGTTAGCTGAAATGAATAAAGAACTTAACTTTTGTTTTAATAAATTGATTTTAAAAGGTATGGAGTAAATAGAAAATAGATGTTGAGTTATTTTAGCTTTCCTGCATCTTGAAATCAGAGTGATATCAGAGCTGTTAACTTGTACAGATGTCTGTATTTTCCATGGATTTTCAAGTTAAATGATACAATACAGATTTACATTAAAAATGTATGAAATATCAACAATCCTACAAGTCCAGAAAACATTGCAATTGCTTTCAAAATCAGACCACTGGTGTTTAAAAGAAGAATTTCTAATTTATACCTATCATTTATAGCCCAGTGTTGACATAATCTGTGTTAAAAATCATTAAGTAATGAGGGGTGACTGTTAAAGTTTTTCAGGTTGGTGTATTGGCGAGAGTTATTATACCCCCGCAAACAAAGTTTTGGGGTATATAGGAATCACCCTGTCTGTCTGTCTGTCAGTCCGTCCGTCTGGCCGTCTGTCCACACTTCTTGTAAGCACAGCTTCTCTTAAACCACTTGAAGGATTTTAATGAAACTTTACACAAAGAAAGGACATTATATGGAGATGTGCATGAAGGAATAAAATTATGTCCAACACCAGGAAGGGGAGATAATTTGACTTTGAATATCATTGATTCCCTATGTATGGGTTACCTCGTAAGTACAATTCCTCTTAAAACACTTGAAGGATTTTGACGAAACTTTACACAAAGGATGGACACTATAAGGAGATATGCATGAAGGAATCCGAAACCAGGAAGGGGAGATAAACCGACATTGACTTTTCATTCATTCCATATGTATGGGTTACCTCGTAAACGCAACTCCTCTTAAACCACTGGAAGGATTTTATTGAAACTTTAGACAGAGGAAGGAAACTATATGGAGATATTCATGAAGGAATGTAATTATTGTATGAAACAAGGAAGGGGAGATAATTTGACTGTGACTTTGGTTGATTCCCTCTGCAATGATCTTTTTTTTCAAAGAAATAATATAAAGTGTAGATATTGTGAAATCAAACTGTTAGAGAGAGACACTGTTTTCAAAGTGTTGTAATGAAATTTCTCTAATGCTTATGATTTTTGTGTAAAATGTCAAATAGGCTAAAAGAGGGTGAATTTTATATTTTCATTGGAACCCTTGTGAAAAGTTCTTTCTTGAAGATTATATTATTGTGTCCATACCACGCTTGTACTTTGTCCACACCTGTGTTGTGTCCACACCAACTTAAATTTGCACTTACCATATCGATTCAGGGTTCATTGAGCGGGGGGGTGGGGGGTATATTTGCATGCCATTTGGCGACAGCTCTTGTTCAGATAGGTGTATTGGAGCAATAAAAAAAAAACCGCTACATGTAAAGAGGATGTAAAGGTCAAGAAGCCAAGGGTTCCTCTTTACATCATGATTATATTTTATATGGATAAAATGTTTAAAATACTGATGTATTATGTATTGCTGCTGGAATACTGACACTATTCAGGATTGATTAATCTGTGGTGCCTGCAATAATGAATAAAGACACATAAACTGATTTTGCTGACTTTATATGATTCATGTTATGGCTTAATAACAAGTGTTTACAAGTTCAGGGGAGATAAAAAAAAAAAACAAAAATCAAGTGCATAAGAATAAGATAGTTTCCAGGAATATAAGTTTGATTAATTTAGTGGGTCTGGATGGGGTATAAGCAGGAAGTGGGTTAGGCTTAAGTATGGATTTTGGCAAAAAGCGAACGTTAAAATGGGAAAGGATGTGGAGAGTGAGCAGGAATCGCTGAAAATGTAGGAATTGAAACAGGAAAAAACAGCCTCTCTTTGTTAAATATTTTGACTCCCGTTAATAATGAAATTAAGTTTGAACAATCAAAAATTACTTCAACATAAATATGTCTTATACTTGTGTTTAATTCTGTTACCAGGGTGAAGTATTAGAAACAGTAACAACAGCCATAGTCTATTTATTTACATCTCAGTCTTCCATGTTGGATCAACTTCCACAATTAGGTTACATTCCACGAGTGTTTGAAGCTATGTCACATAGGAACAATGCAGTACCAAAGTCAGCAATACAGATAGCTCACCAACTAGCTCACAGTGAAGTAAGGAGTATTTTAACACATGTACAGCATAATTAGATTAACTGTTTATCATGCAACTTCAGTATTTTATGTATTTTCTAATAGAACAAGTATTTCAATATTGTCAGCAATTATTGCGATACACATAGAATAATACCCCAGTATTGTTAGGTGATGAACCAAAAATTCTCCTTTGTTGAAAGATGAACTGAAGCTTTACATCTAAACAATACCTATTGTAGAATTGTGAATCTGCTTTAGGGCATTTTATTGTCAATCGACTCTTGATTAAATTACCTATG
>MJUU01050665.1:56535-67763 GCA_002080025.1 Modiolus philippinarum | reverse complement strand
TATGGCTTTTGACCTTGACCTCAATTTCAGGGTCTAGTGAACAAAGTTAAGTGCTTCTAATTAGAATAGTTTTTAATTACTGTAAGTGGAACAGTAATAATACTAGTATTTGGCTTGTAGGTTGCTCTTTAGTAGTACATGACTGTTTTAGCGACAAGTAGGGACGGGCGAGACATCAATTAGGGTCCACTCTTCCAATATACGTATCTTTCGACACCTTTATGAACTATTTTAGCTATACTAACAGAATGTTTCTTGTGGAATTTTTGCTCTCCCCATCAAAACACATATATTTTTTCACTAGCCAGGGTTAAACATGAATATGGTGCAAGTATCAAAAACCTACAATTTTCATATTTTAGATATGTATTCCGTGTTTTCCGGCACATTTCAGGTAGTACTTTTTGTTGGTTTGTCTATATTTGTCTGGTTTGTGAACTTGAAATTTCCTGAAGTTTATAAAATGTACCACAATTTTACAGATTTAGGTTCTTTGATTGTAGTGATTAAACATCACTCAAGAAAAGACACATTTCAAAAGAAATGCAGTTTAATTTTTGAATTTTTATTTTCCTTGACAGCAAATACACTCGGTAATGGCATTGACACGCATTTGAAACATTTGCACCAATCTGTCGTATTCTGGTGTGGGCTATTCAAGATTTGTTTTTTTTTTACTAGAGTGGCTGCTCTTCTTCAATTTGACATAATTATTCTCAGTGTATTCAGATTCAAACTGATATACAGCTTGTTCGTACCTGCGATCATGCACAGTATATAAAATGTAATGTATAGTCCCTGCATGCTGCGAGGTCAAAAAGACTATTCTATCGCTGTAAAACTATATCAATTTCATTGCACAAGGACAGAGACGTCTCTGCACGAGTTTAAAGACATAATCAAAATACTGCGATGATCTGCCGTTTTTTATTCAGTTTGTAACCTTTTTCTCCAACGTATCCGCAATTTGAATAAATTATAATGATAATTAAACATTTTATTATTTAATTCGCCTAAATACACATTAATTATTATTGACATTTTTGCATTGAAATAATTACCCTGTCGTTAATTCAATGAGGCCTACTTTTTGATTGTCTTAGCTCTACAAAGTAGTGTAATTAACGTAACACACAAACTCCGGATTTTACCTTAAGGGCATGACACAGGTAATACTTTGACAAGCTACACGTGTCTACATATTTGGTGTTAATAAGGGTATTGACTTTCACACCTGTGACACATGGGCAAGTGATTGGTGTGTGTGGACACGATAGTTTAATTTTGGCTATGTTTATGATAATTACGATACAAGCAGAAATAAACTATTTTAGTTTTATTAATTTGTTTTTGAAAATGATTCCGTGTTCGATATTTCTTCAATGGATTTATAAATAACAAATCGCGATAAAAGGCAGCATGCATGTCTTTGTTTTTCTTATGCTGTTAAGTAATTAGTGAAGTCACATGAGCGCTTTAATTACCGACAACAACAGTGATATGATTAAGTTTTAAAATGACACAGTGAAGTGGAAGATCTAGCCGAGTGATGTCACTCGGCTAACATTTGAAGGATAAGCAATAATTAATTATCGTTTTTCTCTGCTATCCTTTCGAATTTTTACAAAAAACTTTGCAAATATGTTTCAAGTGTTATAAAGAATAAATTAAGGCCATGTGTAAAATTTAGTGAATTTTCCCTTTAATTACATATTGAAGATGTTCACCATGCATTTTGTTTTCCAATAATTCTTTTTTCCAGATTTTTGACATGTTTTGGACTTTGTCATTTTAGCTCAATGCAAACCATATGGTGACCACCTGGTATCTACTACTCCTCTTAAACCGTCAATTGGAATTTCATGAAAGTTATGCAGTAGCTTAATTATATATTTTAAATGTGCACCATGCATTTTGTTTTCCAATAATTCTTTTTTTTTTCAGATTTTTGACATGTTTTGGACTTCGTCATTTTAGCTCTTTTAGCTCAATGCAAAATATATGGTGACCATCTGGTATCCACTACTTCTCCTAAACCACTGATTGGAATTTCATGAAACTTATGCAGTAGCTAAATTACATATTGTAGATATGCACTATGCACCTTGTTTTGTAATAATTCCCCTTTTACCAGATTTTTGACATGTTTTTGACTTTGTTATTTAACTCAATACAAACTATATGGTTACCACCTGGTATCCACTACTCCTCTTAAATCAATCATTGGAATTTCATGAAACTTATGCAGGACCTTAATTATATATTTTAGATGTGCACCATGTAATTTGTTTTCAGTGAATTCATTTTTTCCAGATATTTAAAAAAAATTCACAAAGGGGTGGGAGGTGGAGGTATCTGTGGCCCACTAGGCCACAGTAACTCTAGTTTTTTGTATAATACAATTGTATTTCATGTATAAAAATAGAAGATTATAAATTTTGGTCGGTTTGCTTACCTCAGCTACAGTGCTTGTCAGCTCAGTCTGTAGTAATTGCTGACACTAATCCTCGATCTATGAATCTTGAAAATTAAATGTAAAATAGTCTGAAATAATATAAGAATGCTAGTTATTCCACTAAAGTATATAGTGTTTATCATTGTAGGACCAGGTACAAAAGATGTTGGAAATACAGAAAAGTTTGGACGGACATTTTGAGGTTATCAAACCTGGCAGGGTAAGAGGGATCAAATGAAGTGAATCTCATAGTATTACAAAAACAAAGAAGTGCAATGTTATACTCGCAAAAATTCAAAGTTTTCTTAATGAAGAGATACATGTGACTTCATCAAAGGTCTCTGGTTGTCATACATGTTGTAACACAGGAGGATGGTCATTCAGTAAGGCTGGGCCTTGATATTCAAATTTAACCCAGAGCATTAAATGACCATAACCAAATACCTTTCATGAATTATTTCGATTCTGATATGACAGAAAATGGAATTTTCCATTCTGAAGCGATCTAAGAGAAAGTGGATTTCTTGCTTCCATTGCTGTCAATGTATATGATGTCTGTGATAATCTGACGTTTTCAAACAGATGCAAGTTCAAAATTCAAATCAAAAGCAAAACAATACACATTTATGTGTCTGAATAGCATGATTTGGTTAAAAACTGTTTTTAACCTTTATTTCCTTCATAAACTAAGACAAACAAAATTAAAAAAACATGGTTGTTTTTCATCCCATTTACTCATATTCCGATACCATTTGCACATGTGCAAAATATATGGTTATCGCGTATTATACTGGTTGACAAGAACAAGTGCCAGGTTAGAATAGTGATTTATAACACATGGTGTTCTTTAACATGTTGATTTCAGTGATGAACATGTATATATAAAAAAAGAATAAATATGACATAAGAAATGACTGAATTTGACGACTGTTGTGAAATACTAACTGCAATTGTGAAGGGGAAAAGATTTTAGTTGAAAATTTTACAGATTTTATAAAGAATACACAAACATAAACATGGAAATTTGCTTTAAATGATTTTATAGAAAGCAAGTAACCTTTCAGCTAATAAAATCATATACTAGTGTGTGTTTGTGTAGTTGATGTAGTCATGCAAACTTTCAAGAAAAGTTCTAATATCTTATATTGTATTTTACATTCATACACATATTGTTATAGGTTTTAATTAAAGAAGGAGAATTAATGAAATTATCTCGAAAAGAAATGCAGCCCAGGATGTTTTTTCTTGTAAGTTACAATAGAATTTTTTCCACATCAATTATATTAAATGATTACTGTGAAAGTACTATTGTTTGTGGGGGTTCCAATTTTCGTGGATTTCGCGGTTCCCTTAAACCACAAAATTAAGTTCCCAACGAAATGCATTTTTCCAAAGGGTTTGAATGCATTGAATTCGAAAATTGATGTCCACAAATAAAAGTACTTCCACAGTATTATTTTGTTTGGTTTCATATATTAACGGTCGAACTTTGATGGCTCCAACACCCAAAAGACTGATGAAAACAGTTCTAGCTAATGAGGTCAAACTGTGTTTAATTTCAAACAAAGGGTGGAGAAAAGGGTTTGAGACAACAAAAGTTTCGGAGAATTTTGATTTTCCATCTTATAAGTAAATGCAAAAAATAAAATAAAAATTTTGCGACACTTGCCATGCAAAATAAACACTAAATTATGAGAAATGGACCCCTAACTCGCATTTTAGGCAAAATATATAAAAGATTTATCGGAAATCTAAAGTGTTTGTACCTTACATTTATAAAAAATACCACACAAAGCATAAAAAATGAATTCAAAATGGTGGAATTTTCCCTTACTACCTTAAAGAGCTCAAACAATAAAGATATTGGAATATACTTTTGTTAAAAACAGAAGGGTTGGAGCTTGAAGGGGTCATGATTACCAGTTATTTAGGATTCCAAAATTTCATTGTTACTTGCAGATTTTTTTCAAACATAATTTTTGATATAGAGGCATCCAAGTTAGTGTTGGGATAACAGAATATTAGTCCATAAACAGAGTATGTTTGAATGGAAGATCTGAGCAAGTCTTGACAGTCATACATATATCTATACTATAAACTGGGATTTTTCACACCGTCTTTTTTATTGTTTTCAAAATAAATTTGATTTCTCACAGTCTTGAATTCCCAGTTATCAGTCAAACTATTAAATCACTCAATTACATCAAAATATTTATGACAGTTTTTTTGTGCTTTATCCCAAAAGTAGCAAAAAGATAAAACTGTCACAAAATTTTCCTGTCTACAATAATTAGAATACTTAGAACAAAAATTTGGAATTTTTTAACATGCCATTGTATATCTTTTCTCTCAGTACTGTTTAATATGGAAGTTTTCCTAGAAAGAACTATAGCTCTTAAAAAACAAAATATTTGTAATGAATTTTTATGGAGCGGGGACATAGAAATGCCGGGCGTCCGTGTGTCAGTCCGTCACACTTTCTTGTAAGCGCTCTCATGCATACAAATTATAAAGGATTTTCATGAAATTTATACCAAATGTTTATATCACTAATACCTTGGTCAAGTTCGAAAAATCAGCCTTGGTCGATACTTTTTGATGGAGTTATGGGACTTTGACTGAAATCATGACTCTGTTTTATCCAAAAATTGACCTTGTAAGCACTCTCATGCCTACAAATTTTGACAGATTTTCATGAAATTTATACCAAATGTTAATTCCATTAATACCTTGGTTAAGTTTGAAAATCAGCCTTGGTCGAAATTTTTGGACGGAGTTATGGGACTTTGAGGAAAATAACGACACTGTTTAAGCCAAAAATTAACCTTGTAAGCACTCTCATGGCTACAAATTTTGACGGATTCTCATGAAATTTGTACCAAATGTTTGTACCATTAATACCTTGGTTACCTTGGTCGATATTTTTTGACGGAGTTATGGGACTTTTACGAAAATAACGACACTGTTTTAGCCAAAATTTGACCTTGTAAGCACTCTCATGGCTACAAATTATAACAGATTTTCATGAAATTTATACCAAAAGTTTATATCATTAATACCATGGTTAAGTTCGAAAATCAGCCTTGGTCGATATTTTTTGACTGAGTTATGGGACTTTGGCAAAAATAACGACACTGTTTTAGCCAAAATTTGACCTTGTTAGCACTCTCATGGCTACAAATTTTAACGGATTTTCATGAAATTTGTACTAAATGTTTATACCACTAATACCTTGGTCGAGTTTGAATATCAGTTTCGGTCAAGACTTTTTGATGGCATTATGGGACTTTGTCGAAAATAATGACTCTGTTTTATCCAAAAATTTACCTTGTAAGCGCTCTCATGGCAACAAATTTTGACAGATTTTCATGAAAATTATACCAAATGTTAATTCCACTAATACCTTGGTCAAGTTGGAACATCTGCCGTGGTCGATCCTTTTTGTATCCCCACATATTTAATTTTGGAACTGCCCAGAATGTTTGAAAATATTTCAATTCCATATACAGTATACTAGTATATTGCATGAGCGGCAGGGGACCCAGGAATTCTATTCTTGTTTTACAGAAGAACTTTGATGGCTCGAACTGCAATAACTCGAACACCATGGATGCCTCGAACCCGTTTTGTGGTCCCTTTGTTAAAGATTAAATATAGTTAGACCTCGATATTTTGAGCACCCCTTTGGCGTGAACTGTTTTTATCGGTCCTTTTGGTGTTTGAGCAATCGAAGTTCGACTGTAATTTCTGCAGAAATTTTCAAGCCATCTACTCATTATTACTGGCAGATAGCACATTTCTAATTAGATTTTGATAGAATAATCAATTTCCCATGATTGCTGTTATCAACATTTTGCTTTCAAGAAGTATTAGTTTGAATTTGAGAGAGCAGTCCAACAGTCACCAGGAAAAATGTCATGCACCAACTATTTTAAAGTTTTCCGTTTACTTCATATTTATGTTAACAGAAATTATTCAGATTGATGGTAATTTTTAGTCAATTTATGATTTATAATGAAATATATGATCCTTTTCAGTTCAATGATGTTTTGTTGTACACCACGCCCACACCCACCGGGGGATACAGACTAAATAATGTTCTAACATTAGTTGGAATGAAGGTAAGTTGCTATATAATTTGTCAAAGCTATTTCACTGTCAGGAATAATTTTAAGAAAATATAATTCCTGACAGTGATGGAGAATTGTTTTGTAACACAAGTAAATAAGATTCCTGTTCTTTTTTTTAGTATTTTAAAGTTCATTGCAATATTGTTGCAGGGTTTAAATATATTTACCATAAATTGTTTGGTAGTATATATAGTGAGCTGTTGAACTTCAGTCAGATGTGATGGAATTGCAGGATTAGCTTTCTTCAGAGTTTGATTTTAAACATCTGTATATGAACTTTTTCTACAATTTTAATAATACTGTGCAGGTGTGCAACTTTTTTATTTCGTCAAACTATTGACCATGGATGTGGAATATTGGTATATGAGGTGCATAAGGTCACAATTATAGAGCTCTGCAACAAAAAGTTAAGGATGCCCTGTAAAAAAGTCGATGTTGACGGTATAACTTTTTTGTCCACAACTGTATTTTATCCACACATACTCAAAATTACACTTTCCATATTAATTGCAGGTTCAATTAGCGAGGGGATATAACTGGCTGCCACTCAGCGACAGCTCTTGTTTGAGATTGGCTTTTTGTATTTTGCATGTTTATAGTTCACTACAAGACAATGTGTCATACATCCTGTAAGGTGACCCCTGACATTGAACTTTGTCTCCTAGGTCAAAGTTGTGTCCTGTCTAAAAATTTGTCTTTTAAGGTAGGATTTTGATGTTTGAAATATTGATACATTTGTAGATCTCCCCAATATCATGAATGTGGAACTTTTCTCAAGGTCAGATTGTTGCTTTCTTAATGACAAAGTATCCCTGCTATAACTTTTTGTCATTGGAAATACATCACTTGAAGCTGATGTGTCATGTAGCATGACCTTCAATGTTTTCACATGTTCTGATTATTGCTTTCTTAATGACAAATGTTTTCTTTGATGTTAAAAAATACAAAAAATAATGAAGTTGCATAAAAACAGTAAATTTCGTTATGCTGTACATGTTTCAAGGAGTAACCTCTCATCAGCAGCATTAAAATCAAATAATATGGAAAGCCATAATCCAAAAGTAGTCAAAAAAGAAGTACTCATTTCCAAAAATATTGAAATAGGAAGCCAAATCCAGTACCAAGGACATCTACCGAGTGCCATACACAGAATGAAGCCTTAGTATTTTTAAGGGGTTGGAATTTTGATAAAAACTGTAAATTTCTAAAACATGCAAGGTAAAATTTTCATGTCAGACAAGTCTGACTATTGGGCTTGTGAATACCCTCGGGAACCTCTGGTCCACCAGCCAGGGCATCGGCCCAATGGTTCAAAAATACAAAAAATACCGAAGTTGCATAAAAACAGTAAATTTCGTTATGCTGTACACATGTTTTAAGGAGTAACCTCTCATCAGCAGCATTAAAATCAAATAATATGGAAAGCCATAATCCAAAAGTAGTCAAAAAAGAAGTACCCTTTCCAAAAATATCGATATAGGAAGCCAAATCCAGTACCAAGGACATCTACGGAGTGCCATACACGGAATGAAGCCTTAGTATTTTTAAGATCACTTCAAGATGATGTACCTATAATCATGACTTATGAGCTTGACCTTGATCTTTTTGAACTCAAGGTCATGTTGCTGTACTAGAGATTGATGCCATCTCTGTGATATCGGTTTCTAGTCACCTGATGTTAAACAATTGATATGCTCTCATGTCATTAGTCATGTATAATGTAACATTGCTCTTTGCAAAATGTCAATTGAGTTGTGGTACCGTATAAGTGGTTATTGTCGAGGGTATTTAATTTTTGGTTTTAATTCGGGGGTATTTTGATTTTGTGAAAATATAATTTATACAAGACAATGCACAACAAATGACAGAGAATTGCAAATATTTCATCCCGCAAAAATAAAATCCAATGATTTTAGGCGAAATTGCGAAATTTGCGACCTGCGAAAAAAAAACAAACGACAACACTTATACGGTATTTTAGAAATAAAAATGATTTATTTTCAGGTTACATTGCCAGCATCAGAGGAATACAACACAGAGTTTAATATTGTTGGCCTACAGAGATCCTTCGCAGTAGAGGCTAGGTATGATCATTCCTGTTAATAACTACAGTGTTTCTTCGTTAAAGATGATTATTTGCATAGTTAGTAGCTTGCTATTGTTCTTTTGCTTCTTGTCTGTTGCTGTCTGATTGATAAGTAACCATGGAAATACGTTGGCAGTAATAACTAAAAGTGAATTATATTGAAGGTATAAACAATGACTGGATACAGAGTAAATGCACAGGAGACAAAGTTTCTATAAATACAGCATAAAACCAAGAAATGGAACAACGCTTTTATTGTTGTTATTTATCTTTAAGTCACTGCTAGGCCTTTAAAGGGAAAATTCACGATTTTTTACATGTTGGCTTATTTTGTTCCTTGTAATGAAAAATGCATATATTTCAAGTTTTATCAAAAAATTCAAAAAAATAAAGAAGTTATTAAAGAATTTCTATAATATATTTTGACTGTAATTGTAGGTTGTGACGTCAAAACCTACTACTGAATCATGGGAAATATCTTTAAAAGTCTGCATCGATACAGATCAGTTTACGTAATTTAAATCGCACAGATGATTTTTGATGTGGCCAATAATCAAAAAATAAAAAGGATGTAAATAAACCCCAAAGGAATTTAAATAAAAATTCTTTTGTCTTTATGAATTCATACCATTGAAATGATTTAATTGAAAGCGCAAATCCTAATTTTGTATATTAAAGGATGCATTATTACATTTTGATATACCAAGCTATTATTATAATATTACATAAAAGTTTTTTTTTCTCTTTTTTTAACTGTTGCGTTATTCTTCAATATCAATCTTTCAATGATTATTTTTTTACATTGACAAGCGGCAAGCAATCTTTGATGTCCATGATCTCTCGCACACAGGTGACACAGATTTTAACACCTGTGTCCCCTCAGGTGTTACGTAATAATTTCTAAGCCAATTTGCAAATCTTTACATGATTACCTGTACGATGATTGGCAGAAATTACATCAATAGAAACAATATACTGAGGCTATAATTGCACGTGGGTGCACGTTTTATAAAAAATGATCTTCTGTTCTTGTTTTTTTTTTCAAAATATAAAAAAATGTGTCATTCAGATATCAGACATTGTCAGACTTCATAAGAGATAAGTAAAATATTGAAAAGAAGAGGGTTAATAATTGACAATGATGAGCCAAGAT
The DNA here is from genome assembly GCA_002080025.1 of Modiolus philippinarum. Classification (NCBI taxonomy): domain Eukaryota; kingdom Metazoa; phylum Mollusca; class Bivalvia; order Mytilida; family Modiolidae; genus Modiolus; species Modiolus philippinarum. The sequence goes on along the minus strand of MJUU01050665.1, from coordinate 57,939 downwards.
ATTCTAATTAAAAAACAAGTAGAACTGTATAAAGTTCGCCCAATGTGTTATAAAAGGGGAAATCTAATTAATGTTACAGTGTTTTTTATGAATATAAATCAAATTAAAAATTTATTGCGTTACTATTCAAATCAAAAAAAAAATACAAGCATTTATATAGACATCATTCACATTGTCGCATAATCTTGAATATACATGCATTTATAAGATTGGTGAGCCCAAGAGTCGTATAAAAATAATTTGCTTAGACTTTTATTTACTATTGGTTTTAGGCACCTAAACTCTATTTCATTTAAAAAATGCTTTTTATCTTGAATGATTTCTCATTACTAAATCTGTAATATTGTAAAATGTTGTTATTGATTTACATCTACACAAAACCGACAAAAATATTTCTTGCTAATAACCTGACACGGAATACATATCTAAAATATGAGTATAGTTTGTTATTTATGCATAAACCCGTATTTTCCCCCTCCTGGCTAACAAATACTGTAATTTTGTGTTATTGTACTTCCACACATGCAAATTGTATTATTTATTTATTATATATATTTATCTTCTCTGCAACTAAGCTAAGTTCATGACAATAAAGATATTCATATTCATATTCATTGACAAATATGTGTGAATTAGTGGGTCCACTAGAAATATCGCGTTTGTAAAGTGGCAGAAAGAAAAGAATATGAGAAAGACACAAAATGCTTTAAAAACGTAAGGGATACAAGATAGAGAACGACCAATAAAAAGTAATGTTTTTCTGTGAAATACATGCCATGTACTAATGATAGAGTACTAAGCACTGCTCGCTAGTTGAAAAGTATTTTGGCTGTCATCAGAACAAGTCAAGTCAAAACTTTATTTAAAGATGAGAATACTTACAAATAACATAAGCTCTATTGAGCTTTTATATGTTCTATAAAACATAACAACAGATAAAACATACATGACAATACAATCACACATCAAGTACATTTACACATACACATATACATAGACATTTAGATAAATTGGCAAAGTTTGTGCCTTTCCTGGATACATCTTTTTCCTTTTGGGATTCGAAACTAGAGATGTTTTTTCCTTCTTTTTTTTTTAATTGCATGCCTCCGAGGTTAGGTAACATTGATGGATAAACATGATATATTACTTATGCTTATGAATCGGAATTTATCCGACTGTATGCAAGTTTTGTGTATTAGTGTTTGGATAAGAGAGAGAGGGGGACCAAAGTATAAACCACGCTAATACTTCCTGTCATGGCCACAGGTAAGTACATGTTTGTTGATTGGGGGTAATAAACAGATTTGCTGTTTTGTTTGACAACAATCTGTCAAAAATTTACCTGTCGGTGTGTCCTATTATCCCGGCTAATATTATTTCAATTATTTGTAGAGCAGTCTGCTC